>JADLZK010001658.1:0-135530 GCA_015847255.1 Hyparrhenia diplandra
ACTGAGTCTGAGTTTTAGGTGGGAGAGTGGTGAGTGGATACGTGACATGCATACATACTATTAGCCTGCGTATGTGTGTTAGGTGAGTGGGTAACGTGTTAGTGCTTGTTACGTAATTTCATTTGTAATTTTCAAATTTTATAAAAAATATGTTTGTAACTTTCGGATTTAATAAAAAGTTTCTATGTAATATATGAATTTAGTTACAATTTTGTTTAATTGTGTGACACATTAAAGTTTCTATGTTGATCTATATTGATATTTTGATGAAAAACATCACACGTATTATATTTGTATATAAACTGAATAGTTGAAACGTATATTTGTATTTAGATATCAACTAGATTTTTAATACAACAAATATTCACTTTATCTATTATTTATTAGAATAAATAATTGGTATGTTTATACATGTCTCCACGTAAGGAAGGGGCTTGCATGTGAGGAATCGGTGCATGTCTTCCTAAATTTGCCTCCCGTCATCAGGGCATGTGGCGAGATTTATTTTGTTTTTGGGGTTTTTTAATCTATTATTAAGTATTTTTAAAATGTGAAAAATCAACAGCTCACATGGATTTGAAATATTACCTCCTTAGATAGAGGTAAAGTTTGTACCTTAGCATTGCCCTTTTGTTTT
This sequence comes from Hyparrhenia diplandra, assembly GCA_015847255.1. NCBI lineage: Eukaryota > Viridiplantae > Streptophyta > Magnoliopsida > Poales > Poaceae > Hyparrhenia > Hyparrhenia diplandra. Next base: position 638 of record JADLZK010001658.1, read on the forward strand.
TGTCTAATATAATCGATCTAACGGTTACTTGAAGAATTAAAACATGTATCAAACGGCAAGGTGAGGAACAAACAGTAAAAAAATCCCAGTTTTAGACTTTTATACAAGCTAGTAATGCAATGATTTTTTGTGTTGCGGATTGCGGTTGAAAACGCACGGGAAGGGCGGCTGGTCGCGTATAATCTGGATTGGCATAAGAATAGCGTCCGGTGGACTGGTCCGCTGTCGACTGTCGTGCAAGGTCATGGATTACGAGCATGGTCAAAAGGCAAAACGACGTTTGGCCAGGACGGGAAGGTGGGGGTGTGGCGGCGGGTACGAAGCCAATCGGCGCAGGCCTCCTGCTCCTGCACTGCATTCCCGTGCTTCTGGAGTCCTCGGCGACGGATTTTTCTGGCCACGACCGTCGACCAACGTGTCGCTTTCGGCATCGAGCCGATTTCATTTCAGACGGGCCTGGCTTTGCACCTGCACGGCACATGAGCGCGAGCGCATTGTGGCAGCTTGCAGTAGCAGGTGGCTTGATTCCTTGGTGAGTGGCTACTGCTGCCCACTCAAATCCGGTGACTTGGCTTGGCCCGCTACGGCAGCGGTGGCACACGGTTTGCATCTGCGCGCTCGCGGCCTTTCTACGAGTGTCGTGGATCAAGCCGTGTGGGGCTTTTGTCCAAATATCCAGATGACAATGGAGACCCCAAATTCGATGAGTTTTTATTCTATTAAAGCATGGGTATGAATCAATTTTTGTACCCATAGATTTGTTAAACTCATCGTGTACCATAGATTTTTGTGTTGCTCAAAAATCCTTTTTATATTTTTCGAGTATAGATTTTTAGTGCAGGTATAATAATTTTTACTTTAAAAGTTTGGTCAGCATTTTTTGCTGATATGAAGTAGAGAATAGAGCTCGGCTCATATTCTAGGACTAAGCTAGGCACGGAGTATGTGAGATTCTAGCACGGCCGCGGTCTCCTTGCCGTAGTCGCCGAAGGCGACACGCATCACGATCCTGTTGCTCGTTGAGATGAGCTTCTCGCCCAAGTTCACGGGAGAACTGTCGGCAGTCGATAGGTCGGCGAGGAGCGCGGCAGCCTCGGCCTCCCGGGCATCGCGGAACCCGCGCACACGCGGGACACCAAGGAGCTCCGACAGGCAGGCCCAGTGCGCGGCACACCACAGCGGGCTGTCCAGGGCAAAGAAGGTGATGTCTTGCAGGCCGTAGGAGAGCCTCAGTGGGCGCGCACTGCGCCGGCCGCCCAGACAGGGTGCGGTCATTGAGTTGGAACAGAGCGCGCGCCGCGTCAGCGGCGGAGACGACGAGCGTCGACACAGAGCCCAAGCGGAGCAGCATCAGCGGTGCCACGTGCATGGCGGCCAGCGCGGCTAGCGAGGCGTGCGGAAGCCGCCCGAGCGATGAAAGGGATCCCACTTGGATGTGGGGAGAAGCAAGTGAAGTGAGCTGGTGCGGCGGCGCACCACGCCTGTAGGTGCTGAGAAGGACGGTAGCGAGGACGAGGACGATGGCTCCTAAGAGCTCGTGAGCTTGGAGCGTATCCATGAGCATTGCTGGGTAAGTAGCGCTCAGTTGCCCGTATAATTTAATGACACAGGATAAAATGGTCTTATGACCTCTAAAAGTCTAATGCATAGTTGAAGCATTCTGCTCAAGTTTAGTAATTTGTTTATTTTCTAGCTATAGGGAGAGATTGGAAGAGGAAAAAAAAGAAACCTCGGTGGGGCGCTCGAAGGCCAGTCGTTGGGCGGACTCCGACCCCGGCGCGTCCAGCGGCGACGAGCTCGCCCGCAGCTGCCACGCGTCCGTCGTACCTGGACGCCGCCCGCTAGGCTCTTCTAGCCACTCCTTCCACGATAGGAGTGCGGCAGGAGGCGGAGGGCGCGCCTTGCTCCTGCTAGGAGGAGGCGACGTCATCGTCGCAGGTGCGGCACGGCTGGAGCTGCACGGCGGGTGCCCGCGCTGCATCGCCTTTGGTCTACAGGCGGCGCCAGGATCCAGGCGCATCGACGCTTAGGCCCCGAGTCACGCCCCCACGGACAGATGTCGACGCCGATGGTTTTCGTACCGTCGTTCGTCGTCGTCATCAGCGTTCGCCCGGTGCACCGCCAAGACGCCGACGCCCGTCCCACCGAGTTGGTGGGCCTCGCTTTCAACCGCTCGGGCGTGTGACCACATCGCCGCCATGCCCTCCCGCCGCGTTGTCTTCGTGCCGGGGCCCGCCATCGGGCTGGGAAGTGCAGGCGTGATCGTGCGCCAAAGAGTAAGCATGACCGCTCACCGCGTCGCCGTCCTCAACGGGCCAAGAACAAGGAATTGCGGCTCCTCCCGCGCCGCCGCCCGGGGTGCTGGTAGCGCCCACAAAGCGCCGCCGCCCCGGGCGCCGCCTTGCAGCGCTGATATCCAAAGTGGCCAACTTTGATGCCGACAAGTGCCACCGGGACCCACTAGCGCTTCTATCGGGCGAAGGTGCGAGACTGGCGTGATATGGGTTGACCCGATGCTCGATGAGCTTGTGGCCTCCTTCGCCGCACGCCCTTGTGCCCTGGAGGACCGGTCGGGCCGGCCGATCCCTCGCCGCTTCCGGGGGTGGTGCAGCTTACCTTCACGGATGCCGATAGCCGCTGGCTGGGCGGTGAGGTCACCTCGACGGGGGAACCGACACCCCCACCTGCTACCACCCGCCCCAGCCACCACGGACGACGCTGCACCGCCGACGCAGTCCTCGGTTGTCGCCTCCGGGCCGCTATGCCGCTTGCCGTGCTCGCTGGACGAGGTCGCCCGTTCGGTCGTGATTCGCCGGGTGGCGGATGTCCGTTTGCCAATCGCAACCCCCTCGTGAAGCAACCAAGGGTAAGGCGTGCCAAAACCCCGGTTTCGCTTCTGGCGCAGATGGCCGATCTTTGCGGCCAAGCCCCGGGAGCCCAACGCGATGTTGCAGGCGCAAAAGGTTCTGCTGCGGAAGCTCGGAGTTCGGGTGGAGGAAAACGCCGTACCGGCTGACATTGTGGCCCAATTCAATGCGGCTTTCAAGGGGGACATGACAGTGCGCAAGCAGGAGCGCCTGAATAAGCTGCTGGGAGGAAGTTTCGATGTCACCATGTTGGACCTCAACCTTACTGGTTTGGAGGAGGAGCTAAGCGCCTGAGTGCTTCGCTCTATCCACGCAGCAACCGGTCGCATATTTGTTACAATGTAATCCTAGGACTTAATCCAGCAGTTGGTAGGTTTCGGATGGTAACCTAGGTTACCATCTAAGACTCTTGTCACTTTGTTTTATGTTTTCTCTGCTTAATGAAAAACGCGCTGAAGGGCGTGATCTCGAAAAAAAAAAAAACCTCCCTAAACGAGGATGTTAATTGGATGAAGATTTTGAGACATAACTATACTGTCTAATGATTCATATGTGTCGTTGCTTGTCGTCCGGCGCATTTACGGGACCGCTATCATTAGATATATTGAATTGAAGCACAACTCAACTAGATATACTGGCCATAAGCAGAAATAGAAAGGGGTACAAAAGTATATAACGACGACATAGCGTAATGCGAAGACCGCTAACGCTCCATGCATTTCAATCCTTTTTGCTCCTATACCTGTTAGCCTTGTATGCGTGGGGCGTATGATGGTCCACGGAGCACCTGGACCACCATGTAGCTCGGCCCATGTACGCACATACAGTTGTGTCATGCAAGCATGCGGAGGAAGAGCTATGCAACTCGTATCGTGCCTACCCCGAAGCTTATGCCATGACATGAGAAAGAACAAAGCGGTGATGGTGTCGTCATCTCCCTTGGCGTGGCTGGCTAGCCTCTAACACATGTCTGCCCATGTGTCAGCTTGCATGCACACCTAGCATTTAGTCGGAGCTCGACGGCCATGTCTTTGTATCGTCCCATAAGAACCATGAGCATATCTCCCAATCTGGCCGTCTCTCCTCCTAGCTAGCTGCACTTGCGCCTCATCTCTCTCACACGAGCGGAGCAGAGCCATGGCGCTTCCCTTGCTCCTCGCCTTCCTGTTGGCAACGGCTGCAACCCCGGCCGCCACCGCAGTCGCCATGGACAACAACGGAACACACGACGGCGGCAGCAAAACCGCCAAGTCGTCGTCCCGGGTCCTGTGCAACGGAGAGGGGTGCGAATCACCGGCGCAGGCGCTGCCAATCTACGGGTACACGCCACCGGCACCGTCGCTGCCATCCGCACCGCCGGCGCCACCATCGGCCCCGGGCTCACACACTCCGCCGTGCCCTCCGGTGACCGTCGTCTGCTGCGGCGCCGGGGGCCAGTTCCCGCAGCAACCGAACAACTACGGGCCTCCTGCCGGTGGCGGTGGTTACGTGCCCTATTACAGCAACGGCTCTGCCTCGCCATCTTTGCTGCTTGTTCCCGTCACTGCTGGTTACTACGTCATGGTCATTGCTTGCATCTTTTTTACTGTGGACTCTGGTGTAGTAGGTGCTCTGGCATGTAAAACGGTAGCTTCTGTCTTGGGTTAATATATATACTCCTGAGGCTGAGAAGTAGAAATTAAAGGGGACATTTGTATACTAGCTAGGAGTCAATTAAAAGATGGAGATGAGGGAGATGTATACTCTACGTATTGGGTTCAAGGGTAAATACTGTCGTGTGTAAATGGACTTGGCGTCTAATGCTCCTCTGATAATAATACAATAATAAGGTGGACTCGTGTCCTCTTGATTGTGAAACGATTTGTCATTAGCAATAGCAGTAAAAAAAAAAATACCCAATTGAACTGCAAAACATGTTTCGTTCTGCAGAGGACAGCCCAATCCACTATCCAAAGAGTTAAAAAAAAAAAAAAAAAGGGGCTGTTTGGATTGTAAGTTTTTCGTAGGAAATTTACTGGAAACTGAACCGGAGGAAAGGAAAGCAAATATGCTGTTTGGAACGTAGGAAGCTCGAGGCGTGCAATAGCATGAGCATATCAACGCGAGATTACTCCAGGTTCATATATGCTGCCATACGTTGTAGTTCATGGTAGCTTTTCCCACCCATTAATTAAGTATATTGCGTTATTTAGTAGGTTCATGTATGCGTGACGTATTGTGTTATTTAGTAGGTGTTATATAAAATTGTGATTTATGATGGATTGGATAGTCTTTCTAAATACGCTATTTAAAAAAGTCAATTTGAATTTGTGTATATCTGTTTGTAAACTTGGTATATAATATAGGCAACGTATGTATGCATTTTTTTGGAATATACATCTTTGTGGCAATATTTTACTTATAGGCTACGATACCATAATTATATCCTCTCTCCATTTTAAATTATAAATTGTTTGAGATTTTTAAATACGTGGCTTTTGATATGCATCTAAATATATGTATGTCTAGATACATAGTAAAAACGATGCACCTATAAATAGAACCAAAATGAGTTATAGTTTGAAATGTAAACGACTTATAATATAAAACATAGGGAGCACATTCAAATGTGTATGCTGAAAGAAGTTGGCAAACAACATTTACGTTTTACTAGAGAGGGAATAGATACAGTATGTCCCTTCACAAAATTCTATTGCCAAATTGAGCCTAGATGAAAAAAATAAAAACAGTCAATTTTTTTTTTTTCGAAAGCGGATCTTCACCCGTCTGCATTAAGAGGAAGGGTCAAAGAAGGCCGCAACAACGATACAAGGACTTACAAGTAATCCCAAGATTACTGGTAGAGTCCAAAAAACACACAACAATACAAACAAGCAAAGAAGAATACATGGGGAGGGAGGGTGAAACTCCTCTTCAACGCGTCTACCGACTATGCCTGTGAAAGAGTAATACATTCGCGCAATGGTCACCAACAGGGATGGGTCAAGCCGCGGTGGCAGAGCATCCACCAAAACTACGACAAAAACCACCAGCAGCCAGGTAGCTACTACGGCGTGCGCCAATGACCAGGAAGTCGCTTTGCACAGCAAAGCATCCGCCAACGACGGTAGTAGCCGCTGCGGAGCGAAAGCGACCAAATCCTCCATCGGGCCGGTAGCCGGCGAGGAGAAACGACGGCGATGGCGGTGACTCTGTGAATGATGAGCAAAACCACCGCGAGGATGAGCATGAGGCACCCATGGGCACAGACAGTAAGGCGCGACTCCGACGTTGGTGGCGGAGATGTGTTGCAGTGGTGCTCCAGCGCTGCCTTCAAGAAGGACCTTGACATCCACAGACGCCAACAGTGATGGGAGAAGCACAGGTAGATCTTTCAACCTCAGCCAACTCTGATGGACGGTAGCCGGACGACGCCTCCATGGAGGAATATGATGTAGCAGACCACCGACGTCGGCCCGACCGAGCCGGGCTAGGTTTTCACCTAGCCGCATCCACCGGAGCTGGCCACCCGCGGTGCCCGCAATGGCGCGATGACGGAGGTCAAAGCCGCCACACGAGCACCAAAACTGCAGCACCTCCCCGCCGCGTGGCTGCGCCCCATCCGCTTGCTCCACACCCCCGTCGGGGATCCACGATGACCCTCGCCGGATCCACACAATGCAAAAACGCGTGGTCGCGCTGTCCACCGGCCCCGCTGGCGGGAGCACCATGGCCTCCCCCGACGCCAAGCGGGCAAGCCGTGGCACATGGCCGCCGCGCCCACCCCGTCCCCCATCGCGGGCGACGAATGTCCGTAGCGCCAGATCTGGGGGCGAGGCAAGCCAGATCCAGGCCCGGGGGACCGGATTCGAAGCCCCGACCCGCCACCACCGCACCAAGGTCGAGGAAGAGGAGGGAAAGGGGGAGAGAGTGGAGAGGAAGACATTGTGGGAACCTTTTTGGGGCGCCACCGCACCAAGGTCATGTTCCGCCTAGAGGTGGGCGGGGGGGCGGTCGAAATTGAACCTAGATAAACCACATTTGTTATGTAGCTGTGAAAGTCATTTTCAATATGTACTTGTAGGATCACATCCACATTGATCATATCAACGTTCCTTTCAATCAAGAAAAGAGAGAAAGAACATGACAGACGCCACTTATTGGCTGAAATTAGACCACAACATCACACACACATCGCTTGGATACGGTATCACGTCCCCATAAGAGCAAGTATTATGGCTGGTTTGTAAGCGGGCTAAATACTGATATGGAGGAGAGAAGGGAGGAGAGAGGGGAGTAGCGGGCTGTAACCTTACAGCCGGCTTGGGCATAAGAACCAAAGCAATATGTGAGATAGACAAGTGGGTCCTGTATTAATTAGAAAAGAGCTAACTATCAGTATGGATGGGTTGGGAGAAGGCTGTAAGGTTCCTTACAGCCGACTTGCTGACCTGTTCGACAAAAAGTATTGATTAAGACCGACTACTGGTCACGCAATGGTCACGCAAGGCATCTCCTTTTAGCCACAAGCACTAGCGGGTTCTTCCTATGCACTGTCAACCCGTTCTCCTCCTCAACATCCACATCCACATCCACCTCGCCATGCCCATGCGGTGCACGCCAGTCAAAGCAGAGCAGCAGGTTGGCGAGCAGCAGCTCCACCACGGCCGTGGCGAAGTGCATGCCGGGGCAGCTCCGCCGGCCGACCCCGAACGGCACCAGCGAGAAGCTGTCGTGCCACGGCTTGTGGTCGCTGAGGTCCACGCCGCCGTCGCCCCTCGTGCCGGTCGGGTACGAAACGCGCCGCGTCATGCCCCCACGCGTCGGGGTCCACGCCGATTGCCTTGGCGTTCACGAGCACCCGCGTCGCGGCTGGCACCTCGCGGCCGAGCACCGTGCACGGCTCGGTGGTCTCCCGCGGCACCAGGAGCGGCGCCGGCGGGTGCAGCCGTAGGGACTCCCTGATGACTAGCTTCAGGTAATGGAGGCGCGGGAGGTCGGACTCGAGGACCATGTCTTTGTTCGCCGACGACGCTGCGCACCTCTTGCTGCGCCTTGCCAAGAACGTCCGGGTTCCTGACTAGCTCCGTCATCGTCCATTCCAACGTCGCCGACGATGTGTCTGTCCCAGCCACGAACATGTCCTTTAATTTGGGCAAACACAATGTCAGTAGTCGTCCATCGATGCACTTGTGTAACTCTCTCGTACAGTATAATATATGACGTCGTTGCTTGTATCTTACCGTTAGGATGCCTTTGATCTGGCTACGGCTGCCGAATGTGCTCTGGTGAGCCGGGTCATTGTGCAGGCGGAGGAGCACGTCAACCAAGTCGCCGTCCTTGTCGGATTTGGTGCCCTTATTGATATGCTCGTCGATGATCTTCTCGTAGATCGCGTCAAGCTCATGGAAGTTCCGGTCCAGCCGCCTCCGAAGGCCACGCAGTGCGTCCAGCCACCCAAGCCACGGCATGTAATCGGCCACAAAGAAAGCGCCCAGAAGCCTCTGCGTCTCCTCCAGGATAGCCCTAGTGCGGACGCTGTCGACGTCGCTGCCGTCGTCGTCACCAAAGGCGACACGCCGCACGATCCGGCTGGTCGTCGCGACAAGCCTGTCGCTCAGGTTCACGGGAGAACCACCGTCCCTAGACGACTCGTCCGCCACGGCGGCGACGAGCGCGGCGGCCTCGGCCTCCCGGACGCCTCGGAACCCGCGCACGCGCGGGGAGCCGAGGAGTTCCGACAGGCACGCGCGCCGCGCCGCGCGCCAGTACGCGTCCGGGGGCGCGAAGGAGACGTTCCGAAGGCCGTACGAGAGCCTGGAGGCCGCGTATAGCGCCGGGCGGCCCGACATGGCCCGGTCGTTGTGCTGGAACACGGCGCGCACCGCGTCGGCCGACGACACGACGAGCGTCGGCACGGAGCCCAGGCGGAGAAGCATGAGCGGCGCCGCGTGACGCGCCGCCAGCGCGGCCAGGGACGCGTGTGGGTGCGCGCCGAGCTGGTGGAGGTTGCCGATGATAGGGAGTCCTCTTGGACGTGGGAAAGGAGGCGGCGGCGTGCTGGCGGCGCGCCTCTTCGACGACCGTGAAGGCAGCATGCGCTTGAAGAGGATCATGATTGCAAGGACTAGGAGAACGCGTGCAAGGAGCTCGTGAGCTTGGAGCGTCTCCATGGACACTGATGCCGTGCCCGTGCCGTGGTCATCTACTGTTTGCCAAGAACTGCTGGTATTTGTATAGCTATATACAGTTTGGGAGAAACTCTGGGGCGTCCGTCATTTTCCGGACGTGGCGTGCGCCCATTCCGCCTTTTACGTGGCTCCTCCACCCCGTCGGCGCTCCGCTGCTCGATATCTCGAACCAAAAAATCTCTTGCGCGCTTATCCCTTGTGCTCCTCGAGTCATCCGCCAGAGCAGCGCTCTCTGTCTCTCAACAAAAACTTCACTGCGCTCATCCTTCCACCCAAATCCATTTCTACAGTTGGAGACAGTTGGAGTTTCATTTTTTGTTGAACTTATATCAACAGAAATACAGATTTTTGGTAGCAGATAGACCTAGACAGGTAGCAGAGTTACTAATTATTATCAAGTAGATGACAAAACAACAAAGGAACACGTAATTAAGCTACCATAAACGTGAGACAAACACATCCAGAAGGATGAGCAAAACTCCCTACTGTTGTAACAGACTCCTTTGCACAGTTATACATGTAATAGACAGAAGGTACAAAAACAGGTGATGCTAATTATAGGTTGACACATGTCCACGTATCATAAGTTACCTAGAAGTAATCAGAGAGAGATCAACAACCATCTGTCATATTTCCTTGTCTTGCTCTTCAGGTTGATCCTTCAACATCTTCTCTTCATCTGTCTTCTTCTTCCCCGCGAACTGCAGCGCACCTTTGTCGACGCTCCCCTCGATCATCTCCTTCGGCATTTCAGCATATGAACCTGCCCAGTATCTCATGAATGACAAATAATAGACAATGCGTTCTCCAATTTCCAATTATCGAAGCACAACTTGTTTCTGGCTTTCCATATCCCCCAACAGATAGCAGCGATCCCCAGATAGTGGAATTCTACCCTGGGGAAATCCTCCTTTCACACCTATAATAGGCTTGAGTAATATTGTTACGGATATTGTTAGCACCAAGACATGTGGCAAAAGTGCCCAAAATAGATTTAGCAACACTGCATTGGAACAACAAATGCTCAACAGTTTCAAATACTGGAACAAAAACAGCACATGGGATCTCCTTTCCTCTTTCTTTTAGTCATATTGTCTTTCGTAGTACGTATGTAATGATTATTCATAACCAACCACAAGAAGATCTTAATCTTCTCAGGTCACTTGCACTTCCAGATTTTTCAATGATAGGCAAGCATCATTAATTAATTAACATTCTTAACAGAAAATTTAGATTTTTGTCCAAATTTCCAAGATACAATATCATCCTCAGTTGTATCACCAATATCTTTTTTTTTTTTTTTATCGGAGCTTTAATTATTAATCAGTCTATTAAGACCAAGCCCTACAAAGTTGAAAAGAATGGGAGACAAGGGATCCCCTTCCCTCACATCTTTATAGCCGTTATTATAAGGACCAAATAAGATTGTTCAATTTCAGACTGTTCCACCAGAATCCGCCTGTTTTATGCAGCCACACCATATCTCATAGAAACCTCTGGCCTTCAGGCATTCAAATAAGCAATTCCAATTTACTTTATCTTACGCAGTTTCGAAATATAATTTCAATACAACCCCCATTTGATTTCTTCTTTTTTTGTTTCATGAAAGGTCATCACACCACTTGTGATATTTCTCGTTTTCATGAATTGATGCTGTTTGATTGGTATGAATATCCTTATCAATCTTTTCTATTCTCGAAGTTAGTCTTTGTAATCAGGATTATAGAGGCAATTTAGAAGGCAGATAGGTCTGATTTAGAACCATCACTCACTTTAGGAAGAAGGTTGATAATGTCATAATTCAGCCAGCTAATCTGCACTAGTGTTTGTATGCCAAAGAAGAGTTGGATAAGGCCATTCTTAACTATGTGCCAACAATCTGGAACAAATTCAATAGGCATTTTGTCAGGTTAAGTAGCGTTATACATTCCATTTGGAACAAAGCATCTTATTAATTTTAGCTTCTAGGAAAAAGGTTTACCCTGTGGTTGCATCATGACTTTTGATCTTGAGAAACATGAGGTAGAAACATAGAGACATGAGGTGGAAATTAATTAATATGATCAGCCCAAACAAGTGATACCTCACAATCTGGTTGCATATATTTCTTTCATCACTATGGTCAGATATGGGAATTATAAATCTATATCACTTGTTTCAATGTTAATTAGCATGCATGGTGATCTGTACCTCATGGTTCTCGTAAATTTAATGTCCTTAATATTTGTGGCAGGTATGTTCTAAGGAAAATGAACACCTCACAAATGAAGAGCTCATGCACATTAGCGAGGAGTTGTGCCGGTTCTTCATGGAAGAGGTGGTTCACTTTAAAGGGAAGTATTTTGGTCAGGCATCGACATTAGCAAAACCACAATATAGAGAACTTGTAGACTATTGATAATTAAGCTCAATTACCTAAATCACGATGATGATTTAGATGTCTTTGGCTCTGGTTGAAATATGGTTTGTATGACAGATGTGATTTTGGGTATAGTTTCTTGTGATATATTAATATTTAGCACATATTTAGCACCGGCTGATATTCATGGGATTATCGATGAGTAACCGCCGGTGCAAAATCGATTCTCTCTGGCGTTAGTGAAAGGCACCGACAGTAAAAAAAAATTATTACAAGCGTTCCGGTGTTTTTGTCGTCAGTGGTTATTTAGTTGCACAAGCGTTAATACAGCCGGATGTTACAAGGGAACCGCCAGTCTAAAAACTATTTTACAAGCGATAGTTGTAGGTCCCCGCCAATGCTAGTCAAATTACGCGGTCGGTTTATTAACCGCTGTATTGTTCGACATTACTACTCGACCTTTAGTACTGGCGGACCCGATATTACGACAGTGAATAATGGGACTGCGTCCGCCTCTACAATAGGACTCTGCACTAGTGATTGGATCCCTCGCCCGGCATTGTCGCCCGCCTAAGGTCCGTGCCCTGTGGCACCTTGATGCTCGTGGCGGCTTCTCCCTTGTCATCGAGCCACTGCTGCTCAGTCCCCATGACCCCTCCAGGTCCTTTGTAGTGGGCGCCGCCCCTGGTTCTATGTCCCAACGACGGTGGTGCGACGAGGACACGCAACAATGCTTGCGGTTGAGGTTGTAGTCACCATTCTCACTCTCCATAGCTTGCAGGGTACCATAGTTCCTCACTTGGTAGACCATAGCCACCAGCGACATCGTGTTTCATGTCTATATTTTAGGTGTTTAAGTAGTTTTACAAGTTTGTTTCAAATGTTTGGACCGAATGTTTCAAAAGTAGATCTTGGTGGTGCACATGTTGCAAGGCTACACATTCAAACACAAGCTTAGCCCGTTTTAGACTTATGTTGCAAATGTTTCATTTGGACCTTTCAAGCTAAGCTTGGTGTTGCACATGTTGCAATGACTAAATTCGGATGTTTCAAGCACATGTTCCAAGTGTTTTATCTGTTTTCAAGGTTACATCGTAAATGTTTTATCTATACGTGACAAAAGTAATAGGATGTTACATGCCGCCGCCTGACGCTGCGCTGGTGTGCCATTCTTGTGCCGGAGCCTAAGGTATGCAGACAACTCTGCAGCACGCATCAGCAGGTGGGGCTGATTCCCGGTTCCGTCTTGTGAGTGTGGGGCGCCGGCATTTGTTTCAGACGTTGGGATAGATTGGGAAGGGGATGGAGCACATGGATACGAGCGCCACAGGTGCGTCCTGATGCGGTCTAGGACCGGACCTCCATGCCCTAGTTATTCCCATAATTCGGTGGCCAATAATGCTGTGTGAACACGAATGCGATGAACTCCACACACACACACACAAGAAAGAAAGAAAGAAAGAAAAGAAAGAAAGAGGAGAACGAATGGTAGACTTGGCACCAAGTTTCTCATACGTCGTTCCTCGTATTGACCTTACGTACCGGTACTGCAGAGTCCAGACTGCGCCCACCAAGTCTCTTGTTGTCCTGTGGGCTACGCAACAGTGCAACACGACTTTCTTAGTTTCTTGTGGCATTGTGCATTTGTGCTTCATGCATCGTCCTGCTGGTGCTCGTGGCGTTCCCGTGCGTATGCGTATGCCTAGGCGTAGCGGTCGGCGTGGGTAGTGGCCGGCCGCCCACGCCGACCAACCCAGCTGTGACTGGCGACGGTGGACGCAAACTCGTTTCGGCCTTTCGACCGGGCATCGAGACCACAAGCGCCGATTTGGCGATTTCTCACACGCTCAGTGTGTCAACAGGTGACGGGTGAAGCATGAACCTACTCCGCTGCTTTTGGGCCGGCCAGCTCCATCCAACACGGCACGGCAGACCGCAGACGGCCGGCACTGCCGCCTGCGAAGCCAACACAGCAGCAGCTGATGATTCAGATTTCAGACGCCACCTGATGTTCCTTCTCAAGTCTTTGTTTGGCTGCACTTCAGCCACTCAAATTAATGCTAATGTTTGGGGTAGATCAGAGTCCAGCCAAACAAGATCTAAACCCAACAGAGACACCTAAAACTATATTTATAGGCTACGAATGGTTAAGTGAACGCGAACGATGAACTCCACACACACACAAAAAAAAAAAAAAAAAATTATAATAAAAAAAGAACGAATGGTAGACTTGGCACCAATTTTCTCAGGAATAAAGAAAGAAATGGAAAGAATTCATGAACCGTTGTGTGAAGCTAGCCTACCACTCAATAGGATATTCAATTCTCCGTATTAGAGTTACTGATATTTATATTTTCTCACCTAGACATGTAGCTAGGAGTAAAAGGTTTAGCATGCCAATAGCATAAGAACGAAAACATAAAAAATATATAATCAAAAGGCAAAGAAAGATGACGCGTGAATAAGTTTTCTGAGCTAGAAAAGTAGAGATCTGATACCTTCATATGTTGAAACAGCAACTCTAACAAAAAATGATATATGGTGAAAACGCAAGGACTCTGAAATTTAAAAGTGATATCTGAGTACAGTTAAATGAAATGAAATAAGTGAATTCTTACTGGTATTGACAATGCCACTGTATAATCTGTACACAGTCACTATATGTACTAGCTTCACAAGTATTATTCATTCACATGGGGTTACCTACAATTGAAGAACCTGATGCAGGTGGAGGTTTCCTTTTCAGGAATGGTAAAATACAATTTCGTATTTACAGGTTACTATGTCAATCTGTCTTCCACTCCCCTCATACTGGGCAGGGTGCACCTGATGTCCATCCTCATCTAAACGAAACATCAGGTGCACTCACTACAGCTGAGCTGTGTCTGCAAACAGAAAACTGTGTTCTACTGTAGCTAAAACCTGATGCAGCTGCAGCCCAGAAAAGCAGAAACGAAGAGGCTGGATCTTAGGGAAATAAAGAGATGCACTCACCAGTAATCATTGCAGGAGCAAGTACCATCCTTAAAATGATGAAATCTATTCCGGTCTCGAACAACAATCTCCCTATTGTATACCTTTGAAATCAACTTTGTGGCAGAGTGGCAGTCTGTGCACACTCTTAGATTCTTCGATAAACGAATTGTTGCACCAGGGTCCAACTTCATTAGGCCAAATGCAATGGCCAGCTTCTCACTGTGATGGGAAACAGATACTTCCTTTTCATGCTCATCAACTTCTAGCCTCACATCAGCTGTATTTGGGATATACCCAGCCATCTTGATCCTGTCAATCATCTCCTCAACTTTCTGGTATATCTCCCTCAATTGGGGGTGGTCACTGTCTTCAGCAAAGAACTCGAAGACAACCCCATCCAGCTCAATGAGACTACAACCTGGAGTTTTCTCAATCCCTCTATCCTTCATTTCCTTTCGAATCATTGCTGCATCCTTCCATTGTCCCACTGATGCATATATATTAGACAGAAGTATGTAGTCACCACTGTGACTGGGGTCCAATGACATGATCTGCTTTAGTGCTTCTTCCCCGATTTCAACATTTTTGTGAACTGCGCAGGAAGACAGCAGCGCCCTCCAGATAACAGTGTTTGGCTTGATGGGCATGGTTCTGATAAACTGGTATGCCTCATCTATCAAACCAGCCCGCCCCAACAGATCCACAATACATCCACAGTGCTCAACTCTTGGCTTAATGCCATAATCCTGAATCATGCTATCAAAATGTCGGCGACCCTCTTCAACTAAGCAGCTGTGACTGCAAGCCATGAGAACACCAATGAATGTTACATCTGTGGGCTCGACACCGGCCTTGCGCATGGATGAGAAGAGTTCCAATGCTTCCCTGCCCATTCCATTGGTTGCCATGCCCTTTATCAAGGCTGTCCATGTCCATGGGTTCTTCACAGGCATTGACTCAAATGCTTCAACTGCATCGTCAATGCATCCACACTTTGCATAAAAGTCCACCAATGCAGTGCCAAGATTAATTGTGAGAGGTAAACGCTTCCTTCTTATGTAGGAATGCACCCACTTTCCTGTCTCAAGTGCACCCAGGACAGCACAAGCAGAGAGCACACTGACCATGGTCACATCATTCGGCTCAACTTCAGCAAGCTGCATCTCACTGAAAAGAGCAAGTGCATCTCGACATTGATCTGCCTGTGTGTAACCTGAGATCATTGCGCTCCAAGCAACCACATCCCTGGACTGCATCCCATCGAACAACCTCCGTGCCTTACCAAGCTCTCCACACTTGGCATACATGTCGATCAGTGCAGTCATCAAGTTTCGGTTCCTCACCAGCCCCTTTTCATCCACATATCCAGCAACCCACTTCCCAAGCTTTGCATCACCTATTCGTCCGCATGCTGTGACAACACTCACCAATGTGACTTCATCAAAGGCCACACCAACCTCAAGCATGCCCTTGAACATCTCCACCACCTCCATCCAATCTCCGTTCTTCAAGTACGCTGCGATGATTGCGTTCCACATCACCACGCCATTCTCCTCCACTGCATCGAACAGAAGCCGTGCCGCTGCAACATCCCTACAGCTCGCAAACATATTAATCAAGCTGCTCAGCACGAACCGATCAGCTACGAGCCCACGCTTGACGGCGTACGCCTGGACACCGCGCCCCACATCCAGCGCGCACAGCCTGGCGCATGACTTGAGGGCGCAGGCGACGGTGTGCTGGTCAGGGCAGGCCCAGGCCGCGTCGAGCATTTCGACGAACAGGTGCAGGGCGTCCTCCGGGTGGCCCGCGTGAAGGTAACCTCGCATAAGGACGTTGTAGCACGGCGTGGAAGGGGGCGGCCGCGGGCCCAAACGGAACAGGCTGACCGCGTAGGGGAGCTGCGTCGGAGAGGCGGCGGCCGCCTCAAGGAGGGAGTGGAAGGATTTGGGCGAGCCGGTGAGCTCCCCTGACTTGATTAGTGCCGCGTGGAGCTGTGGCAAGTAGCGGGGATCTGTGCGGAGCGGAGCATGCGGCGGCGCCGGCCGGGCGCGTGCCGGCGTGGGGAGAGCCGCCGTGGGAACGGCGGTGGCCATTCGAGGCGCCTTGGGTTTAACTGCTTATCTATCCATTACCTTTATTTTTGTATACCATTTATTGTCACCACAAAGAGCCACGTCACCTGAAATTCCTATCCCTACGACGCACGATCCACGGACAGCAGAACGCCTTCTAGAAATCTCCGTCAACCAAAACTCCGCCCGATCGTCCCTTCCCTTCGTCAAAACTTCGCCCGCACACTTCCTGTCCGTCGCCGGCTCATCGACGTCGCCTCCAGAGCCCCGCTCCGGCGGCCCTCCTGCCCCCGCGACGCCCCCACCTCGCCTAGCCTCGGCCCGGTGCCGACCTCTCTGTCCGCTCCTCTCCCCGTCCTGCCCCCGCCCCGCGACGCCCGACCTCCCGCTGCTCCCTCCGACCACAGCGTCGCGCCTCTCGGCCTCGCGTCACCCACGCGGCGGCGCCGGCGCTCGCGTGGCACCCGACGTTGCCGTCCTCCGCCCGTCCTTTGTCCGATTGAAGAAGGAGCAGGATAAAAACGCAATTTGATTTCACTCTCGGGGTCTATGATGCAAAATGCCTAAAGAGGAAAGTTTTAAGATCTAGCCTTATTATATTTCGAGAAAATACAGGGTTCTGTGTGAAAAGTGCTTTGTCTTACGAATCTCTTATCTTCCCTTTTCAAGAAAAATTGCTGAAACTTTGAAATTCAATAGCAAATGATACAAAAATCCAAAATAACAAATGAAGCCTTTTCGAAGTCCCGATGAACAGATCTATAAGTGTACTCATAATATGATAGGATTTATTAAAATGTCGAAATCAATAGTAAATCATAGAAAAATCCAAAAATAGCAAAGTGTAATCATAATATGATAGGATTTTCCGAAATTTTGTTGTTGTTTATATTTATTCTTAATAATTATGGTTAGATTCATACATGTAGTTTTTCGTGAAAAAAATTGCTACAAAATTTTTTGGTACGCTACTTATGCTATGTGTGTGAGATTATAATTGTATTTTACCCTATTAATTCACGAAGACCTATATGCTTACCGTAGTTTTATACGTTTACACAATCCTTAACAATCGATAATGTCCTCAACCTTATGCCTTACATATCATAATCAATAATAATAAATGTGTAATGTGTTACAATTTACTATCCGCGCGAACGCGCGGGGTTCCGGCTAGTTATTGTTGGTTATCCAAATAGCATCTACGTAAGACACTGACAACTGGGCCCACATGACAGAGACACCTGACTTCCATTTAAATTCTGGATCCGCCGTAGTCTCAGCAGACCAACTAATCACCATGGCGTCCTCCACCCCTCCACTGCTCCTCCTCGCCCTTCTCCTCCTACCCGCGCTCACGGCGGCGGCCCCGCTCCCGGCGCTGCCGCTCTCGACGGCGTCGCGGTGGATTGTAGGCGCGGACGGGCGGCGCGTGAAGCTGGCGTGCGCGAACTGGGCTTCGCACCTGGAGCCCGCAGCTGCGGAGGGCCTGGCGCGGCGCGGCGCGTCGGACATCGCAGCGCGCGTGGCGGCGATGGGGTTCAACTGCGTCAGGCTCACCTGGCCGACCTACCTCGCCACCAACGCCACGCTCGCTTCGCTGCCGCTGCGGTGGTCGCTGGAGCGCCTTGGCATGCTGGAGTCCGTCGCCGGCGTGCGGGTCAACAACCCCGCTCTCCTCGAACTGCCCCTCGTCGACGTGTTCCGGGTATGCGTTTTTTTTTTCGCTCAGTGGAGCACTCAACATTGGATTTAATTGTTGCTCAAGAAATAGGATTGTTAGTTTAATCGGGGCACCGGCTGATAGTGTTTTTTTAATATTTTTTTTTCAAACATGCGTTGCACGAATTTGTTTGTTTTTAATATGATAAGGGTTACTTCGGGCCTTCTTTGGAGGGCATTGCTAATGTTAATGTGACCGACGCTGGCCCAAGTGAGAACGAGTAAAATAATTTGATATAGCTGCTTTCTCTTAGCTTTGAATTGGTAAGTAGTACTAATTTTTGTTAATTCGAACTTAATTATCTAAGTTTGATCAAATTTGTAATAAAAAAACTGCATAACATCAACAATGCCAAATAAACTTACTATAAAAAATAGTTAATGAAATCAATTGGATGTGGTAGGTGTTGCCGTGTTAGTGCACTTTTGTGTACACTTGGTCAAAGTTGCAAAAACTATATTGAGGGAATTAGATGTCTTGTCATGGTGTAAAGGTATAAGACCTTAAATAATTGTCTTTTTATTTAGAAAAATTCAATCGTTATAATGGACAAGTGACTGCCTTAATATATTGTCTGAAGCAAGATTATGTCATGAATCAGTTGAAGTATAGCTAAACCAGCAACTCGCCCTGTTTTTGGCCAAAACAGGTTGCTTAACAAGTCCAAACTTACAAAGAAGGGGAAACATGAATGCCCAGGATCTCATTAGTGCTATTTGATTTTTACTAAAACCAGTTGTACTTGCTTCCAAACTCTATTAAAAAAGGTGGAAACCTGAATGCGTAGGATTTCACTAATTCTATTTCATTTTACTAAAACAAACTGTACTAGCTTCAGAAATTCAAACTCTGCACATCTTGGATTCCTAATAAAGCACAGAATTTCATTAAAGAGCTTATCAAAGAAGCTTAGGTTATTGTTCTCCTTTTTTAAAAGTATGAAACTTCTTTTAAAAAACTGGGGGGCCCAAGCCTAATGAGGAAAGATCTGATCATTTTTGCTATTTCAGGAAACACAAAGAATAGTTGTTTAATAGTTCTCCTTCTACTCTCTTGTGTGTTCTAGGAAAGAAATAGTTCTCCTTCAACTGTTCTTATCCAATTAGTTTCGACACAGACAACGTACCTACTACTCACCAAATCAATGGTCCAATCTGAGGGTACCTTACAAGTATCAAAGTTCTAGCTACACCAGTTATTGCTTCTTAGGTTTTGTTATGATGACTATAAAAGATGCCAAATTGTCAAGGTGTATTAGGTGTACTGTTCTTGTGACATGGAGAGAATACTAGACTAGAAATCAAGTTAAACTAAAAACATTTGTTATTAACTTATCAATGGATAAATGAATTATGGTAATTGTAATCCTTCTGACATTAGTTGAATTCACCATAGGAAGTGGTGTCATCATTAGCCAGCAAAGGTATTATGGTCATTCTTGACAACCAAATGACCACTCCAGGATGGTGCTGCAGCAGAACTGATGGTAACGGCTTCTTTGGAGATGTGTACTTCGACCCTGATGAATGGTTGAAAGGCCTCAGTGCAATGGCGACTATGTTTAACAACACAAAATATGTCGTTGGCATGAGCTTGCGGAATGAGCTTCGAGGCCCGAAACAAAATGTTAGTTTGTGGTACAGGTATGTGGGCATGTTGCTGTGATGGAAATGTCATTTTTCATGTGACTCTTGGTATCAACATTTTTATTTATAATTTTAAATCCAACTTAGGTACATGCAGATGGGTGCTGAAGCTGTGCATGCTGCAAACCCTAATGTCCTGGTTATTTTATCAGGCCTGGATTTTGACAACACTCTCAGCTTCTTGTTCAATGAAAAAGTTCACCTATCATTTTCGGAAAGTTAGTTTATGAGCAACATTGGTATGGCTTCTCAGATGGTGGCAATTGGGAAACTCAAAACCAAAATGATGTTTGTGGGATGGTTGTTAATTTCATATGGACTAAAGGATTGTTCCTACTTCAACAAGGCTGGCCATTGTTTTTCTCTGAGTTTGGATTTGATATGTCAGGCACACATGTTGGTGACAATCGCTATCTTACCTGCTTCTTAAGTGTGGCAGCTGAAATGGATCTGGACTGGTCAATTTGGGCTCTGCAAGGGAGTTACTATATCAGAGAGGGTATTTTAGCTTATGATGAATCATATGGATTGCTATCATGGGACTGGTGTACAGCTAGAAATCCTAGCTTCATTAAAAGAATCAATTCTCTCCAATCACCTTTCCAAGGTTTGGGACTTCATCTATCTAATTAATATTAGTCTTCAACATTCAAAGCTAAAATATGCCAGAAGATCGTTGTTTATTACACATTTTTATGATCAAAGTATACTCAAAGTCATAATTTGTGTACATATTTTTCATTCAATTTTCAGTTCTTTCAAGGATTAGCTCATATATATGAACTTTCGAGCTTTGGTTCATTCAACAACATTAGATGTAGATTTAATCTATAGAAGCTGCCTGTGTATAAACACGACAATGAAATTTAAGCAAAACTGAACTTCGTGGAATATAAAACTTCACTGCTTTTGGATCATGGCAACGCTTACTGAATTTTCTTCTGCCATTTCATAATGAATGCATATTTATTTATATGCTAGGTCCTGGTCTTCCAAACAGTCAAGAGCCATACAACATAATATTCCATCCCCAAAGTGGGCTTTGCGTCTTGGCCAGGTCTTCAAAATTACTTGAGTTGGGTCCATGCGACGAATCGAACGCCTGGAACTACACCTCAGCATACGAGCTAGTAGTGAAAACAACAGGGCAATGCCTTCAAGCGAAGTCGGTGGGCAACAATGCAAAGCTTGGCACCGATTGCAGCAAACCAAGTTCGAAGTGGCACTTGATATCGAATTCAAAGATGCATGTTTCGGCTGAGCTTACGAAAAATGGAACCAGGGTGTGCTTGGACACCAGCCCTGGTGGTGCCATCATAACAAATCAGTGCAAGTGCCTAAGCGTAGATCCGGCCTGTGACCCTGAGAGTCAGTGGTTCAAAGTGATCTTAAGCAGTAGAGACATACCTGGGGGCGACTCCATCTTGCAGTTGCCGTCACTTGGTCCCTGGCCTCCAACATCCCTTGGTTCTTGAAAGCTTTTTTTGAAAGCAGCTCGTGTTCATGTGATGTGACTAAAAGGAATACGATCAAGAATTACGTGGAAAATCTGCAGGGTTGTTGAAGGAAGTTGGATACTGTAGCATTTGCAGTTTTGGTTTTCAATGTGCTGTATGAATTATCTATTGTGCTTTGGAAGTAAGTTGTTTCTTACTTGGTGTGGGCTTTTGTGGCCGTCAAGGCCGAATATGATCCTGTGTAATTTGGTTTCATATATATAGAAGAGAAATTATCTGAAAAGATGCTGTTTTGCAGCACCAATATTGGATATCCACCGTGTTCATGTATGTTGCGTGTGCGAGATCTCTAAGAGTTAAAAGAAACTGTGATAGCTCAGCTGGTTACACCACCCAAATGCAATTTCTTGTCGAGACGAATTTATATGCCTATTTTGGTCTTGTTAATAAAATGTTGCCTAGTTCCTCTTAGATCTATTTTTTTAGATTTCATCTCTTGACCGAGTTTCGGCGATTTGATTTATCGCTGGGAAAGATTTGAATTTTGGCATTTAAATTTAATAAAACTCTTACGCAGGAGAAGGGGTAGACATGGAGACGAAATTGTTACCTAAACAGCACCCTTGCTTCAATGTCTTGCTTCAAGGGGTAAAACCCTAATCTTTCATCTCTCGGTCTCTCTCTCTTCCCCTCAAGCACGTGCCGCCGCCATCACCGCCGCCGCCCACGCGCTGCCCTGGCTTTTTTTGCGGCGCTTGGCGCCGCCGCCCGCCACGGTGCTGTCGTACGTCATCACCACCGCCTCTACCTTGCCGTTCGCCTCCAGTCTACGTCATCCCCGAATCCGTCCGGGCTGTTACAATCCTATCTTATGTTATTTTTTACACCAATCCTACCATCTAGAATTTTCCCCTTTTATTTTATTTTGTGGAGAAGATCGATGATGCATGATTGTAACAAAATGGAAATCTGAAACCGTGGCTTGTTGTAGTATCCTTAGTGCACCCCTTATTAATTATGAAGTCTTTGCTTTCTTAACTCAGAACATGGCATGGCGGTTTTCCATATGGTTGTGCCTCTATCTTGTAAATTGAGAGAATAATTTAAGATAATACTTATTATATTGTAGCAAGATGGGGAGACAGTTTCATTATTCATGGCGTGTACTATATCATTACATTAATCATCCGTTGATGGACACTAAAAACAACCACAATAAATGGACGTATATATATTCATCAATACATTGTTTGCTTATGTTTATTCCATGATGTATTCAAGGCTGAGCAATCGAATAACTCGAGCGAGTGTGACATCTGACCGCCATGCATCCATCCCATACTTTGTCCACGTATGCGTATGCATAGTGGGCGAGATGACAGCCGCTCGCAATGAGATTTACTATTGATCGCAATACATTTTTATTGTTTATATATGGTGCATGCATGCATGCAATTGCTACTCACAGATGAAACACATGGCAGAACCAGAGCCTCTGTTCGCTTTACTATGACCTCTGTTAATTCGTCATTCTCCGGATACTCCGCGTATCACATGGCTATATAAACACATGGCTCCAACGTGCTGCCTGATTTGCTCAGTTACGGTGCACCATCCTGATGGAAGGGATGTCAGCTGAACGATGCGAGCATGTTCAGTTTATGAAAAGTGAACCCGAAAAGTCTTCAAGATGCCGTCACGTCAAATCTTTAGTCGCATGTATGGGGCATTAAATATAGGTAAATAAAAAACAAATTATACAGTTTGACTGAAAAGTGCGAGACGAATCTTTTGAGCCTAGTTAGTCCACAATACGACAATAATTATCAAATACAAACGAAAAGTGCTACAAGAAAGCCCAACCCAAAATATTTCACCAACTAAACACACCCCACCGGATAACCAACGCTCGAGGCAAGTTCCTCCACACCTGTTACTGAGGTAACCGAGAGCATTGGGACGACGGCGAGCATGACAAGACGATGCATGCCCGGCCGTCTGCGGCGGTTAACAGCGGCATGCCGCGACGACGCACAGCTCAGCCTCCTAGCTCGCAATGGGCTGATCCACAGTTCAAAGTACTGGAAGTTCTGCTGTGCTCGATTTGTCGGCTGCCAGCAGCGCATGAGAACCTGGGAGCGGTCATTGCGCTTCGTCTCCTTCAACGAGCTATGAAATTAAACAAACTGGCACCGAAGAAAGGGGATCGGCACAACGTACTCAGAGATCTCGTTGTAGCACAACGAGCATTTTGGTAGTGTGTCTCCATTCACCAAGAGACAAAACTTGATTGTATTTAATTGTTACTAAAGATATAGGATTGTTGGTTTAGTTGGGGTTCTGTTTCTTCTCTCGCTGATTTTATGCCTCTATCAATAAGGGTTGTTGGTGTTTTTTAGAAGCAGCTAAATCGCTGGGCTGTTAGCAGGCCACGGCCTTAATCGTACCTTTACCGTGGACCGTGCTGGGTCGTGCTGGCCCGCGTGCCTTGAGGTCAGCCCAAGCATGGCCTGCAGCAGGCACCGAGCCTGCCTGACCACAAATTTGACCGTGCCGAGCCGTGTTTGGGCCAGGCCAAAAAACCATGCATCAAGTCGAGCCATCATGCTTCAGGCTTTTTGCTCAGGTATATTTGTGCCTCTATCAATAAGCGATGTTTGAGATTTTTAATATTATAAGGGTTATTGTTAATGTGACCGGCGCCGGCCCAAGTGAGAACGAGTAAAATAATTTGATATAGCTGCTTTCTCTTAGCTTTGAATTGGCAAGTAGTACTAACTTTTGTTAAGTCAAACTTATTTAAGTTTGATCAAATTTGAAAAAAAAAACTGCATAACATCAACAATGCCAAATAAACATGCTATAAAAATAGTTAATGAAATTAATTGGATGTGGTAGGTGTTGCCGTGTTAGTGCACTTTGTGTACAACTGTACACTTAGTCAAAGTTACAAAAACTATACTAAAGGAAAAAAAAAACTCAAATAACCTATTTCTTTAGCAGATTGAGTAGTATTGCAGAATTGCTAGTCTTGGTTAATTATAATGTTTGAAGCAAGATTATGTCATGAATCAGTTGAAGTATAGCTAAACCAGCAACTAAAGATGGCCCGGCCCGGTCCGGTACCTGGCCTGGCCCGGTCCGTTATGTACGGGCCACGAGCGGCCCGGCCCGGTGGCCCGGTTGGCCCGGTGGCGGCCCGTTAATTTGGCCGCTAGTTCTAACACATGCCACAGCCTAGCCTGCTAACTCCCTAACCCTATCCCTTCCCAGACCACGACCACTCTGCTCCCCTCGCCGACGCTTCGCCGGCCCGCCGCCGTCGCCGCCCGCTCCTCCCCAGTCCCGCCCTGCCGCCTCCCCTGGCCCGCCGCCGCCGGCCTCCCCTCCCTCCCGGCTGCTGCTGCTGCCCGCGTCGAACGCCTCCCTGGTCCCGCCTTCTCGCCCCGTGCTCCGCTTATAAGGCCGCCGAGCTCCACGCCGGAACGCCGACGGCCCCGCCCCTCCCTCTCCTCGGCGGCCCCGGCCCTAGCTTTGCTCGACGGCAGATCTGGTGCCAAGGCCGGCGACCCCTTCCTCCTCTCCCTCCGTCCGTAGCGGCGAGGCTCCGCGGCCGGCGGAGCACCTCCATGGCGACGGGCCGTGGCCCGGCCCGTGAAAAGTGGGCGGTAAAATGGCCCACGGACCAAGGCTATGGGGAGGGCGCGGCCCGGGCACGCGGTGGAGGCATGGCCCGACGCGGCCGTGGCGGGCCGGTCCGCCCGGGCGGACCGGGCCGGCCCGTTGGACATCTATACCAGCAACTCCAGCAACTCGCCTTGTTTTTGGCCAAAACAGGTTGCTTAACAAGTCCAAACTTACGAAGAAGAGGAAACTTGAATGCCTAGCTAGGATCTCATTAGTGCTATTTGATTTTTACTAAAACAAGTTGTACTTGCTTCCAAACTCTGCTATTAGCTAAAACAGATTGCTTAACATGTCAAAACTTTGCAAACAAGTGGAAACCTGAATGTGTAGGATTTCATTTTACTAAAACAAACTGTGCTTGCTTCAGAAGTTCAAACTCTGCATATCTGGGAAGTTCATCAAAGAAGACTAGGATATCGTTCTCCTTTTTAAAAGTATGAAACTTCTTTTTAAAAAAACTGGGGCCCAAGCCTAATCAGGAAAGATCTGGTCATTTATGCTATTTCAGGAAACGCAAATAATAGTTGCTTAGTTCTCCTCCTACTCTCTTGTACGTTCCAGGAAAGAAATAGTTCTTCTTCAACTGTTCTTATCCAATTAGTTTCAACACAGACAACGTACCTACTACTAACCAAATCAATGGTCCAATCTGAGGGTGCCTTACAAGTATCAAAGTTCTAGCTACAACAGGTACTGCTTCGTAGGTTTTGTTATGATGACTATAAAAGATGTCAAACTGTGAACTGCTGTATTAGGTGTACTGTTCTTGTGACATGGACAGAATACTAGACTAGAAATCAAGTTAAACTAAAAACATTTGTTATTAACTTATCAATCGATAAATGAATTATGGTAATTGTAATCCTTCTGACATTACTTGAA
Source organism: Hyparrhenia diplandra (assembly GCA_015847255.1). Lineage (NCBI taxonomy): Eukaryota > Viridiplantae > Streptophyta > Magnoliopsida > Poales > Poaceae > Hyparrhenia > Hyparrhenia diplandra. The sequence goes on from JADLZK010001658.1 coordinate 26,480, forward strand.
TTCACCGTAGGAAGTAGTCATTAGCCAACAAAGGTATTATGGTCATACACTTGACAACCAAATGACCACTCCAGGATGGTGCTGCAGCAGAACTGACGGCAACGGCTTCTTTGGAGACGTGTACTTCGACCCTGATGAATGGTTGAAAGCAGTGGCAAAGCTACGTTATATTTGCCTGGTGCACGGGCACCAGGGTGCAAAAATGTCTTGTTAATAAACTAACTAATATTCACCACATATAACAAGTACAATTGGTATTTTTTTCTTTAGCGGTGCACACAAGAGAAATTGTTTGAAAAGATGCTGTTTTGCAGCACCAATATTGGATATCCACCGTGTTCATTTATGTTGCGTGTGCGAGCAGTAACGGCCAGAAATAATTTTAGGGAGGGCTGAAACAATGGAAATGTTGATTTGCATCAAGATTTAATGGTGATTTTTTGTTTTTGCTACAGTAATTAACCTTGATTATCGGGTCTTAGATGGGGCTAGAGCCCAGGCAGCCCTACTGCTGGCTCCGTCCCCTGTGTGCGAGATCTCTGAGTTAAAATAAACTGTGATAGCTCAGCTGGATACACTGCCCAAGTGCAATTTGTTGTCGAGGACGATTTTTTTTTTCTCGTATACGTATAAGATTTGCGTATCTTTTTTTTATTAAGAAGAGTTTTTTACAAGTGCAATGCATTTTTTTGGGGGGAGGGAGGGTAATTATACAACAAGCGTTGTCCCCCAAATAAACTAAAGTCAACTACTCGCGAACTAGCCAACCAAGCTTGCGGCCAAGACCGGACTCGATCCAAAGATCGCCGGTGTGCTTGATGGTAGCTAGGAGCTGGCTGTTGAGGGAGGTTTCGTTGCGGAAGCACCTTGCGTTCTATTCCTTCCATATCTCCCAGGCTACCAGAGCAAATAGGGTGTCGGCGCCCTTCCGCTTGTCTCCATGTCAAATCGAGTCTCCATTTGTCCCACTGGACCAAGGCGATGCATGACCCACCCGCGATGAATCAACGCCTAGGACCATGAGGATGGTCCACCACACCTTCTTGGAGTATGAGCAAGAGGCGATGATGTGGTCGATGGTTTCCGACTCCTGATCGCAGAGGAAGCAGTTGTCGTTTGCCTCCAGACTGTGTTGCCGCCTCCTTCTGCAATCCAGTGTCGCCTCCACACTGCCAGCCAGAGGAAGATCTTTACACGCAGCGGCGCCCAAGTCTTCTAGATCCTGGTGCATCCCGGAATTGGGTGGGAGGTGATCTGAAGTGCCATGTATGCTGATGAGGAGTAGGTTCCCGACGGCGTCCATCTCCAGATGAGTCGATCCTCGGTGTCCGACAGCTGCACCTGACTGACGAGGTTCCATAGGTGAAGTATTCATATGTGACCGGAACGGTTATCCCACCCGTGATCTGGCGTATCCATGCATGATCCTGCAGACCATCAGCCACGGTGGTGTTGGATATGCACCTACGACTGACATAGTCCAGCAACGTAGGCGCAATGTCTTTGACCGCCCGCTCCCATATCCAACACCCAGTTCAGAACAAGATGGCGCGACCGTTTCCCAGCTGTGTGTAGGTGGACATGTGGAAGAAGGTTTGGACTTCCTTTGATACCTTCATTGGTAGCTCTTCTCAGGCGTGGTTCTCATCAGTTTGTTGGAGCCATATCCACCTGGTATGCAAGGCGGTCGTGGCCAGTCGCAGGTCCGGGACACCTAGGCCACCTAGATCGGTGGGGCGGCATACCGTAGGCCAAGCAACCATGCACTTCCCCTAGACAGAGCCTTCTTTGCCGATCGATAAGAATCGACGACAAATGTTGTCGTTCTCCTCAATAGCCCAAGGGAGGAGGTTGTCCGCTAACATGGTGTAGATGGGGACCGCATCGCAGTACTTACTTAATCCGCATAAGTCGGCCGCTTCTCGCCATGAGTGGACCGTGACATGCCAGAAGCCTCCTAGCGACTGCATCCACCGTGGACTGAATCCGGGCCTTGGGAACTCTGTGAGCCGGCACCCGATGATCCGCTGGATGTCAAGGAGATTGTCGCTCGGCACGTAGATGGGCGTGATGGAGCATTTGTCGAGGTTGGTGTTGAGGCCGGACGATAGCGCAAAGATTGTGAGGATCTCTTGACCACCCTAGCCTCGGCCGGGTCTGGTCGAAGGAAGATGATGACGTCGTCTGCGTAGATGCTACAGCGGTATCTGATTGCAGGTGTAGACATGGCTCGAAGGAGGCCGTCGCCCTCTACCGCCGCCATAAGCCTAGCGAAGACCACCATGACAATAATGAAGAGCATGGGTGACAGGGGAGTCCCGTTGGCGAACATCCCTCATGTGCTTGAGTGCCTTCCCGGGTCGGCCGTTGAGGATGGACGATGAGGCCGAAGATAGCAGGGTGGCCACCCATCGCCGTCAATTGTCTCCAAAGCCAAATGCTTGAAGAAGGAAGGGCCAGGATACCGTGTCGAAGGCTTTGGAGATGTCTAGCTTGAGAAGCGTCATCCGGGTCTTCTTGTTGAGCAGATAGACAACAACCATTTGCACGAACTTGAAATTGTCATGAATTATTCGACCCCTGATGAAGGTGTTCTAGTTCAGCGAGATGAGGCTCCCTAGCCTCGGCGCCATCCGCATGGCCATGAGCTTGGTGACGAGCTTTCCGAAGTTGTGTATCATTGTGATCGGCCGGAACTGTGAAGGCATGTTGGCGTCAGGCTTCTTTGGCAGCAGCACGATGAGGGCGTTGTTGAGGCGCCAGAACTCGCGACTATCCCTGAAGGAGTTGACGGCGGACACCAGATCCGGTTTGACGGCGGACACCACATCCGGTTTGATGGCCTCCAGCGAGACGAATTTATATGCCTATTTTGTTCTAGTTAATAAAATGTTGCCTAGTTCCTCTTAGATCTAGTTTTTTTTTAGATTTCATCTCTCTAGACCGAGTTTCGGCGATTTGATTTATCGCTGGGCAAGATTTGAATTTTGGCAATTTAACTTTAAAAAGTCTTACGCAGCAGAAGGGGCAGACATGGAAACGAGATCGTTACCTAAACAGCACCCTTGCTTCAATGTCTCAACATCTAAAAACTTTACAGAGCCAATCTCGCTCGTACAAATCCACAGATCACAAGCGCTTGTTATAGACATCCCCAAGTTTCGCAAAGACAAATTAATCCTGGGCGTGAAGCGTGATGATGAATCAGCTTCAGAACAACCTTTTGGTTTCTATTTATTATAAGACTACGATCTGCTTGTTCAATCTCATTACATCGCTTTCCGCCCGTTCATTTGGACCCAACTGTACCAGCATTTGGCAAGAGACAAATCCTGTTTGGCAATGCTTTACTCTGGTTAGAAAACTCTTAGCCCGTTTGATGAAGACATATACGGAATCACATATCCACATGTAGATGATTTGGCAGCACTTGCGTGACGGCATGGATTCTTAGATTAGATTACAAGCAAAACCATCATCCTGCACATTGCGCACGCACTAGCTGGAGTACGTACAGATTTTCTGCAGATTGCAACCAATTCCAGTAGTGGCACTCGAAGTAGCCTGGGCATGCACACTGGAAATGGTACCTGCTGAATGCGGGCACGGCATCGGCGTCCTTGTCGAAATTGAGGTGCAGCAGCAGGAGGTAGGTGGCCATTTAACTCTCCAACCCTCTACCGGCCCTCCGATTTGTTTTTGTTTTTCCCACACCCTTTGATGTGAATTAGGAGCACAGCACTGATGTCATTACTCACCACAATGATCTTCCTTGAAGCATAGATTAATCTGAGACAGTTAAGTTGTCCAATCGCCGCCATGCCAAGCCTTTAATCATCGGCAACACTACTTGTTGAGATCCCCTGGCAGTGCGCACACATGTCGAGGACCAGCGGCGCCTGCCTGCACCGTCAGGTCAGCCATGGCGTGAAGCAACCAGCCCTGCTATAAAACCTCCACGTCCACCGCCCTCCGTGTCTTGTCCCTCACATTGCCGTGCTGCCGTCACCATGGGTGGGTGTCGGTGTTCTCCACTCGCCGCGTGCCTGGCCCCTCTACTTCTGTTGTTAGCGTGGTGCGCAGCGGCGGCCGTGGCGGCGGCGGCGCCGACGCTGTCGACGGCCTCGCGGTGGGTGGTGGACGAGAGCGGGAGCCGGGTGAAGCTGGCGTGCGTGAACTGGCCGTCGCACCTGGAGCCGATGCTGGCGGAAGGGCTGGGCAAGCAGCCCGTCGGCGCCATCGCCGGGGACGTGGCCGCCATGGGGTTCAACTGCGTGAGGCTCACGTGGCCCACGTTCCTGGTCACCAACGCCTCCTACTCCGGCCTCACCGTCGCGCAGTCCTTCCTGCGGCTCAACCTCACCGAGTCGCTCGCCGGCATCCGGGTGAACAACCCCGGCCTCGTCGACCTCAAGCTCATCGACGCCTTCAAGGCAAGTCTCTCTCTCTCTGTCTACGTCTCCAGACGACACGACCATGACACGTATGGTCGGTCGGTCATCGTTGCTGCCGCCACCGAGCACTCGATTATCAGACGTGACATGTGGTGCGGATCGGATGTGCGTGCCTATACATGCAGGCCGTGGTGAGCAGCCTGGGCGAGCACAACGTGATGGTGATCCTGGACAACCACCTGAGCAAGCCCGGCTGGTGCTGCAGCAACACCGACGGCAACGGCTTCTTCGGCGACGCCTTGTTCGACCCGGACGTCTGGGTGGACGGCCTCACCAAGATGGCCACCATGTTCGCCGCCGTCCCCAACGTCGTCGGCATGAGCCTTCGGAACGAGCTCAGGGGCCCCAGGCAGAACGCCAACGACTGGTACAAGTAAGAAATCTCACTTGTTCTTCTCTGATTGAGGATGCAAACACGATTAGTGAAAGTGTCTGAACCCACCCCGTGTCATCTGCCATGGGTATTAAACAGTAATACCCGTGCTCAGTGTCGTGACAGTGTCCGAATCCACCCCATTCACCTACCTGTCTCATCTGCCATGCCCATCACCCGTAAATGAACCCAGTGTGTGGTTGGCAGCTGGCTTCCTACCACCATTGTACTCTGCAACAGCAGCACAGCGGACTTGAACAGTGCACATCTCTCTGCTGTCTGCAAGCTCCTGCACAACACGTGAAGATCAGTAATGGCGTTTCTTGCACAGTAGTACGAGTAGTACCCCGGTAGGTAGTGCCACCAGCAATTTCATCTGTTTTCTTGGCAATTTCACCTGTTTTCTTGGCACGGTTCGAGTTGGCACGACTGGCAATTAAGCGGTGCAGTTGACCCGTGACGCAGGTACATGCAGCGCGGCGCGGAGGCGGTGCACGCGGCGAACCCGCGCGTGCTGGTCATCCTCGGGGGCCTCCAATTCGACAACGACCTGGCCTTCCTCAACTCGCGGCCGGTGAACCTCAGCTTCACGGGGAAGCTGGCGTTCGAGGTGCACTGGTACAGCTTCTCCAACAGCCAGGAGTGGAGCTCGCGCAACGCCAACCAGGCGTGCGCGCGCACCACGAAGAGCATCACCGACCGCGCCTTGTACCTGCTCGACAAAGGGTGGCCCGTCATCCTGAGCGAGTTCGGCGTCGACAACCGCGGCGTCAACGCCAACGACAACCGCTACTACGGCTGCGCCGCCGCCGCCGCCGCCGACCTGGACCTGGACTGGGCGCTCTGGGCGCTGCAGGGGAGCTACTACCTCCGCGAGGGCGTGCTGGGGCTGGACGAGGTCTACGGCGTCCTCGACTGGGCCTGGTGCAAGCCGCGCAACGACACCGCGCTGCGCAGGGTCCAGGCGCTCCAGCGCCCGCTCAGGGGACCGGGACTCGCGGAGGCGGCGCCGTACGCCGTGCTGTTCCACCCGGTGTCCGGGATGTGCGTGGTGCGCCGCCGGTCGTCGCCCACGCTGACGCAGCCCTTTCAGCTGACCCTGGGCCCCTGCGACGAGACGGAGGCGTGGGAGTACACCGCGCCGCAGCAGCGGCTGGCGTTGCGGGACACGGCGCTGCTGTGCCTCCGCGCCGAGGGTGCCGGCAGGCCCGCGACCCTCGGCTTTGGCTGCGGCGACGCGATGGCCAAGTGGAGCCTCGTGTCGGACTCCAAGCTGCACGTCGCCGTCAACGCGACCGGCGACGGCTTGCTCTGCCTGGACGTGGGCGCGGACGGCCGCAGCGTGGTGACCAACCCGTGCCGGTGCCTGAGCGCCGACAACAGCTGCGAGCCGCAGGGCCAGTGGTTCAAGCTCGTGAGCAGCACCAGGAGCGTGGCAACCAAGCAGACCATGCTCGCGCAGCTTCTGCCGCTCAAGCTCAAAAACTGGAAGATCAGATCGTTTTGAGCGTTTCCACGGTAGAATCTGGTGCGTGAGCACAGCTAGGCCTACGTACGTAAGCTGCCTGTAGCACGTGACGCCGTGGAACGGCGGGAATAGAGAAGCACTGACCTAGAACTTGAACAGTGTTCTCGAGGAGAATGCAGCAATGCAGGGCACCTCCGGTGTATATCGAACCGAACTCTGACACAACACTGACACTGGTGGGCCTTCTAAAATCGATTTTGACGATGGTTCGTCCTCTCCAGTGTAGATCGAACCGAGGACCGACACTCTCTCCACCTTTCCCCATCCATCTCCTCCCCAGCCCTTCGTCTTCCCCATTCTCTCCATCTGCGCTTGGACAGGGGCGCTCGCCGGCGCCATGGCGTCGCCCGCACTGGTCCCGGCGGGAGCCTGCGCGCCGGGCGGATGGCGACGGGGCTCTGCAAGGCCGCGCGTCGCACGGAGGAGTGGCGGCGCGGAGGACCGTCGCGTCGCCCGCACTGGTCCCGGCGGGGGCCTGCGCGCCGGGCGGATGGCGGCGGGGGCCTGCAAGGCGGCGCGTGGAGCAGGACCGGTGCGGGACCAAGGCGGCGCGTCGCACGGAGGAGGGCGGCGCGGACCGTCGCGCGGAGCACGGAGGACCGGCGCGGAGGACCGGCGTCGCGCGGAGGTGGAGCTGGTGCCAGCGTTGGATTCCATAGATGTGAATTTTTTAATCCCTCGGTTCGAACCAGGTGCGAACCATAAAATTTTTCCCCTCGGTTCGGTGTCTGTAGTGTAGAAGCGAACCGTGGACCATTTTTCTCTCCCCACGGTTCGGTTGTCTGCAACACTGGAGGTGCTCCGGCACATATCAGCGCAATGCTTGCCCGTGCCTTTCTTTAGTCTGAAGAATTCTACTTGCTACGAGACTTTCAAAAAAAGAAAAATCATTTATATGCACGAGATAAAAATACACTTATTAAATAAAATTAAATGCCTGGCCTGGTGGCTGATGTGATGTGATATTAGATAAATAATATTAGATAGGCTTGAAATATAGAAAGATGTGACAGCAAACAAATAGTATGGCGTGGATGCTTTGTGTATTGATAGGCTTGAAATAGTAATTATATATATATTTAGGGAAAGATGATGTAGTATACTTATTAAAAGATAGAAGTTGTTTACTGATTTTAATTGAATAGTATTGGCGTGGCGGTGAAATAAGATAAGCCAAGTCGAACACGACAATAGTATGGCGTGGCTAGTCTCAAATTGGGAATTTTATTGAAGTTTTATTTGCATTAAATATGTTGCCACCCGTGCATTTTTTATGACATTAAATGTATTTAAAAAAAGAGATAAGATGAAACTCTCTTGACACGATTATCAAATTATGGGTGAGTCATAAAATTAAGTGCCTATAAAATCATAAATGAAACTCTCCATTAAAATTGTGTGGTTTATATGAGTTTTATTTAATTTTGTATGACATGACAGTTTTGGAAACAACCAAAACCCATAGTGGAGTACGACACTAGGATATCCACTATTTGAAAGTTGGTGACGGTTGCTTATGCTTTTCTCCCATGCCTACTTAAATCCTCTAAGTTTGACCGAGTTTATAAAATAGCATTAAAAATTATTACACCAAATTAATATTATTAGATACACCATGAAATTATTTTTAATACCATTAAATCAATATGAAATATATTTTCATAGTGTGAATGACATAAACTTGGTGTCTTTTTGTCTATAAATTTGTTAAAATAAAAAAGGTTTGACTAATATAATTTCAGATGTTGATTTATTTATTTGAGAACGCAGGAAGGGCCATGAAAAATAACCACTATCCACCGTATCACAAGTTCACGTCAGCCTGAAAGCATTTAGTAAGGCGCCATGTCAAAAATCGCTCTTCAGATCATAGTTTATTTATATATATACACCGTGTCCATCACATTACAGCAGCCCAGGTGGCATGACAATCAGATACGACAGATATTTGCAGCACAGCATACTGCTACAGAATCAAAAACCAACAAGAACAATGTTTCTTTGGAAAATTATCTCAACGTGCAAGTGTGGTGGTTACTGAAGAACACGGCAGAAATTGCATGCTTGAGCGTAAGAATCATAATGGTAAATGTCGTTCATGAAGCTCTGTAGACAATCTCAACGTGTCTTAGGTTGTCCTGGGAGGAAGAAGGGGGGAGATAAAGGTCAGCAGGCCATCCTCTGCATGAGTGAATTCCACTTTGTTTTCATCAACTCTACAAAGCTCTGGCCTGGTGGCTGAATACGCCCCAAACCGCCCTGGTCCTCGGCATCTGATATGAATTGTCATAGCTGAAGAATCTGCAGCGCTTGAAACATTGTCAAGTGCACCACCAGAGTTGAACATGTCGATCAGTCCAAGAGGTGCAAATCGGACGACTTCGCTGAAAATCTGGTGTAAGAAACAAATAATTTCTGTAAAAAAACATGAAATTTACAATGCGGAAAACATGTAAGAAGGGAGGGGAGTGGAAAGTAATCTGACGTCTGACCTTTATTGGTGAAATGGTGTAAATCTCACATGTCATAGTAGACAGTGACACCTCCAAACTTTGGTGCTTCTGAAGCCTTGAGAGAGAACCTGGAATACAAAACAGAGGGCTAATCAGTCACTGATGGTAATAGTGATAAGATGGGATTGTTAGAAAGAAACAGTCAGCCAACAGCATTTACATGAACCGAAAGCATATACTGCAGTCTCTCCATTCCAGTTATCACCAACTATCTCCTCAAGAGATTCTACATCGGACGGTGAGAGCTGACCAGTGATGTTTATGTTGATAGGAACATAAGCAGTTTCTTTCACTGGCCAAACCCACTGTCCAGCTCCCTGACAATTGAACACTCCGATGACACCAGTGAAATTGTTCAAGTTCCATATCTTCAGCAGACTGCAGAAGAATTCACAGATTAGTAGTATATTATAAGGAACAGCTTAATAGGAAAAGAAAATGGTATAGATATATTTGTGCTCATACCTTTTGCCATCCATGACCGGATCAGTGAATAGACAATCGCGTGTAGGACGACCAGCATACCTTGCTCTTAGAATCGAGCCGTCTGGTAGAACAAGCTTTTTTAGAACACTGAAATCATGCACCCCAGGTTTGTCGCTGCATGTCAAACAAATATACAAGCTCCTGTGCTTGGGTTAAAAGCAACAACAACAACACTATAACTAGAAGGATACTAAATATTCTGCACAAAACTACCTGACATAAACACCGCCTCCACTCAGGGCTCTAGCTGCTCCGTGAAATTCCGCCGATTCATGCTTGCTCTTCACAAGGGAAACGAAAATTAGCTGCTAATGAAGTACAGAAACGACCCTAAATATACTGTTCGAGATGTCAAAATCTCACATGGAACATATCCCAGTCAGGTATGAAGATTTCTCCCAACAATAGGCTATTGAATGCCACAGAAGCGATGTGCAGAGTTTGCAGTGTTGGTTCCCGAGGCATGAAATCTTCTGAGGCTCTAGCAACTGCACTCTTCAAGGCACTAGAAAACAAACAGAGAATTATATCAGATTCTATCTACACAGTAGCTCATATTTTCCACAGCTAGAAATATGCTACCTAAAGATGCTATCTGAATTGTGACTCATGCAGCAGATTAGGTTGTTTGTTTTGAAGTTCTGGGCAATGGATTCCTCAAGAGCCTGCTGATACTTTCGAGTTACTGAAACACGACCACCAAAGCCGTGTCCAAGAGTTTCCAACACGTTCTGAACATCAACCTTTACGCCATCCACACCCACACTAGAAAGATAGCTGTGCTGATCATTGTAGAACTCATATATCTTGTCAGGATCAACAATGCCCACTCCAAATTTCTCCAAACTGTCCATGGCAATATCCCTCAGATTCGCAACATTACCCGGTGATTGGACTGGGTAAACAAGCTTTGGACTATACTTCTTCATCGCATCAGATGTTGCTAAGATGCCTCCCCAATATCCAAGTAAAGCATGCCACATGTAGACGAACCTATGGTTTCGAGCATTGCATTTAAATCATCCAAAAAAATAATATGAAGATTAAGTCATCATAGAACAAGTATTTCGAAAAAAAAAAAAAAACAATTACTTGACTCCATGTTTTTCTTTTTATCTTCTTAATAAGGTCCCCAAGATTCTTGCAGGTTTCTCCCTGAACTTATGGTTCTCCTTCAGATCATTCAGTCTGTGTGCAAATCTGGAATAATTACAATACAAATCAGCAATCGACCATCATCCTATGTACCTGCACACTTTTTATGAGTTACCAAAGGATGGAACACTAACAAGGTCAGCTCACGAAGGGCTTCATCCGCTTCCTTGAATTCGTCAACTGTTTCTTGCCAACCATCATCTATAATCAGAAACCTTGGTGGCACACCACCTTCACGCAGACTGTAGGACAAGAAATGCATTATTACTTTATTATCAATAAGTGATAGCTATGAAAAGGAGGCAAAAGATACTCTTCTTAGTGTGTATTCCAAGTGAAACATGTGTTCTTGCAAACCTTTGAAGGCCCTCCTCAATCCCACTAGGGTTCACAGCTTTGTAAAATGCATCCCAAGTGCACCATCCAAACCAGTCCAAATTTGAAGGAATCTGACATTTTGTGATGAATTTAAACAAGACATGAGAAAAGGGGAAGAAATGAAAAGCTTCCCAAGAAGCGACATTACCAATCAGGTGAAATGAGCATAGCTTTACCTCCTTGTCCTCTATATGATTGAAAGTTCCTTTGATCTTGGACAGCATCCTAAATGAAGAAGTTGAACATGCAATTAAGCCAATTGTCTCCATGTGGCTATTTTAAGACTTATTTTTTTCTCAACCATGCCTAAGCAAGTTTCAAGAGCAGGGCTATTTAGGACTTAAGAGAATGACATTACTTGATGGATTCCTTGAGAAGCTTGAAGGGGTTGTCCCCTGAGTTGATGAACACTGCATCAACTGCTTCCATCGTCTGGACATCAGGATCACCTACCAACAGTCGAGCATTTCCAATGTCAGAAATTCCAATCAAAATCCCAAGTTTTGCACATCTTGGTGTGATCGTCGAATACTTAAAGTTCGAAATTTCAGCAGACAAAGCTCACCGCTCTCGAAGCAGAACTGGAGCTCGTCCTCCGGGCTCCCCTGGAGGCTGGCTCGAAAGCCGCCGTCAAGAACCGGCAGCATCAGCGCGTATAGTGAGCCACGCTCCGTCGCCGCCGCACAACCCGCCTCGCTCGTGGACTCCAGAAGCAGCATCTGCGTCTCCGCCGGGACAGCCGCCGCGCCGGCGCCGGTGGCCGGGACCATCCACCAGATCTTGAACCTGAAAAGTGACAGCCACCTCCACCCACTGCGCGGCCACCGATCCAAGAACGAAACCATCGGTCACAAATACAAATGGAAATCGAATCGGTGGCACGGACGCCGCCGCCGACCGCGCGTCGCGTTCTTGCACGACGCGAGGGGTACGACGACGAACGACTGACTGACTTACCTAGCCAGGGTTCCGACGGAGAATACGTGGCGGCTGGACGCCGCCGCCGCCCTGGCTCCGAGGAACGCGGCGCCCGAGGCGTCGTCGGCACCGGCAGGCCGTAGGGTGACGTTGGGCGGGGCGCGGATGAGGAGCTCGCGCCCGCCAACCAGCAGTGACCCGCGCTCGAGCCGCCCCATACTCTGCTTCCGTGGCGTGGGCGTGATGGTGCTGAGGTCCTGGCAGGCTCCTACCCGCATTGCACTGCGGCTGACGAGTCGGTGACCGCGGTGGCAGCAGCAGCAGCAGCAGCGCGTTATCTTATAGTACGACGGCGACGGGAGCGAGAGCGAGGGCGCGCACGCCGGGCGAGAGGGCGTCATGAGTAGCCTCGTCAGCGCCATGTAGGAAACGCGTCAGGCGTTGAACTCCCGTCCCGCGTGTCAAGATGATAAGCTACAGGCATAGTATGTGGTGGAAGACGTGCGCTGGAAGGCGAAGCCCAGAACCATCTCGAAGGTGTCCGGTCCCCCCGCCGCAGATCGCAGCCGCAAACCGGCGCCGGCGCTCGGAAAACCTGGGGTTCTCTTCGTTTCTTCCATGCGGAGCACCGCTCCCTCGCGTCGCCGTTGACAAACAGTAGGAATCGACGAATCGCGCCCCCAGAATTTCGGGCCACACGTATATGGCACACACGACGACACACGGGTGCCGAGGCAATCGGGCGACGACGTAGCAAATCTGTAAACACACGGAGAAAAATGAGTGGGCTGTGGGCCCATTCTGCTGGTTAGTGGCAATCATTTTTATGGTCCATTTGAAACACAGAAAAAAAAACTAGTTTATTTTCAAAGAAAAAAACACATAAACAAAAAAATCCTGTGCCTTTAATATTTTGTGAACTCAGGATATTTTCTTTTTTATGATGAAGTAAATATAATTAAATTCCCTTCAAAAAAATATAATTAAATTAAATAATAGTGGCTATTTGTAGAAGTAATGTCTCCATCTAAAAAAGAATGCAATTCTAGGTTTTGCATAAATCAAACTCTTCTAATTTCGTTCAAATTTATATGAAAAAATATTAGCATTTTATCTCTACTAGTTAGGTTATGAAAAATATTCTATAATTAAATTTAATGTACTTATTGGTATCATAAATATTAGTAAACTTTATTTGATGGTTTAGTCATATTTAAAAGGTCATTTGATTTTTTCAATAAGTAAGAATTACATTATTTTTTAGATAGAGGGAGTACTTCTGATAAAATCTGAACAGACACTCAATTTTTCAACCAGATAAATTTCTCTCAAAAAGAAAAAACGTTGACACGATAAAAACAACAAGCTAGAAGGGTGCAACGGGTGAGCCTGCACGCTCCACGCGACACCATGCTGTGCACTCCGCCGCAACCACTGCACTCGTCGCGGCGCCCGCTCCGGGCCGCGCCCCGCCACGGTGCTCCACGTCCAACGACGCCCAGCCCTCGCCGTCGTCCCCGTCCGCCGCCGGCGTCGTCCGGCGCCTGGTGCTCTCGCCGGAGGGCCGCGCGAAGCTGGACCCGCGGCGGACCGCGACTTCTACGCGTTCCCGCGCCTCGTGACGCACGTGGACGACGGGTTCATCGCCACGCTCACGGGCCTCTATCGGGACCGTCTCCTCCGCCGGGGTGGGACGTGCTGGACCTCATGAGCTCCTGGGTCAGCCACCTGCCGCCGGAGCTTCAGTTTCCGGCGCGTCGTTGGCCATGGCCTCAACGCGCAGGAGCTCGCCAAAAACCCTCGCCTGGACTACTTCTTCGTCAAGGACCTCAACAAGGACCAGCAGCTGGAGCTCGAGAGCGGCACCTTCGATGCCGTGCTCTGCACCGTCAGCGTGCAGTACCTGCAGTCCCCTGAGAAGGTATCTCGATCGTCTCTGGCCTCTGGATTCTATCTATCTATTGGAAAATGGCAATTGGCATTCCATCGCATTGGCAATTTGGCATGAATCAGGTCTTCGCCGAGATTTTCCGGGTGCTGAAGCCGGGGGGCGTGTGCATCGTGAGTTTCAGCAACCGGATGTTCTACGAGAAGGCGATCAGCGCGTGGCGGGACGGCACGGCGTACAGCCGCATCCAGCTCGTCACGCAGTACTTCCAGTGCGTGGAGGGGTTCACGCAGCCCGAGGTGATCAGGAATCTGCCGTCGGCGGACGGGTCGTCACCGTCCTCGCCGCTGGACGCCCTGATGAGGCTGTTCGGCGTGGCGGGCTCCGACCCGTTCTACGCAGTTATCTCGTACAGGAACTTCAAACCGATGTAAAGCCTTGATTGACAGAACCTGTGCTAGCATTGGGATGTATATTACATACAATCTGCAGAATAGAATCACTACTGAATACTGATGCAAAGCTAGTTTGTATATGTACACTAGAGCACTAGATCAGCGGCGGACAGATGAAAGTTCAGAAGCTCAAACATTATCTATCGACCATCTGATTCAGAAACATGCTAGCAATCCTTGTTATTACAGACACCACACTTTCACCGACGTCGTTCGTCAACACGAACGAACTAAGACAACCTAGTTATTCAGAAGAAGAAACATTAACAGGTAAGCCGCAGCGGTCATATATGTACAGAGCATAGAGAACCTTTTATTTAGGGGTCCTGCAGCTGCGCGGAGCGGCTGGTCAGCGGGACGTAGCGGACGGACGCATCCGTCTGGATGCTGATTGATCCATCCGTGTTCTTGTCAACCACCTGCAGGTCCTGGAAGTAGGTGCCAACCGGTATGACCATCCGTCCACCAGGCTTTAGCTGATCCAGTAGAGGCTGAGGGATCTCGGATGCCGCTGCACCAACATGGATAGCATCATAGGGAGCCGCGTCTGGAAAGCCCAGCCTGCCATCTGCAGTTTTGAGAGTGGTCAGACATCTTAAGCTCCAGGTTATTTCAGAGTTTGCTGGCCTCAACAGAAGCAACGTTCTCTAGCTAATAAGGAGCATCAAGAACAAGTTTCAGAACCACGATATAATGAAAAAGGTCTACATTTGAAGACAACTTTGACATCACCATTTGGCCCAATAGTAACTGCACACAGACTGAATCCCAGTTGAAAAAAAAGGTAATGCAAACTGTGCCGCTTGAAAATAGCATGCCAGCAAGTAAACAGGAACCAACAGTAGCCAATGACACTTCATCATAACATGCGTGAAGTGGATAGGAACCAGCTTTACAAGCTTTAAAGGATACAGTAAACTTCTGCTTAATGGAATTAATATCTCAACATATTACAGATAAACCAGTCATCATACCTGTAACATGAAGAGAGAGCGATCCATCCCTCAGTAGTGGAGCTGCAGCACTTCTCTGCACATTTTCAATAGAAGAAGCAACAAGCTCAGGGATGTGCTCAACTCCCACTGCACGACCTTCTGGACCAACCATCATGGCAAAACAAGCTGTCAGGTAGCCGCTACCTACAATGTGACACAAATGCATTTCTGACAACAGTTAGACCCAAAAAAAAAAGAGCGAGCTGTTTATTCAACTGTAATTGCAGATGGACATTGGCAAATGGCTAAAAGTATCAGCAACAGACCTGATCCAACATCCAGAGCATGCATTCCTGGTTGCAAATGATCCTTCAATAGTTCTAAGCAGGTTGCATGCATGTGAGGAGCAGATATTGTTGCATTGAAACCAATAGGCATAGGACTGTCAATGTAAGGTGTACCCTCTGGTACAAATAGCGCTCTATCAATCGTTTCCATTACTTCTGCCACTTTATCGGTTCTAACAGCACCATACTGCTTTAGGTACTCAACCAGAGCTTTGTTCCTGTCCAGTGATGGTTGAGTCCAATATTGCTGAAAGTTAATCGAGAATCGGTGAGACTCCACCTTCTATGTATGGCTACAGGATGGATTTGCAAAAATAAACAGGCCATCACAGTGATAATTTGAATTCACTTCCTTTTGTTATACAGAAAAAAAACAAGGATTGAGCATAAATGAAACAAAAAGGACTAGTGTGGCATCAAGCCCTTCAACATTAATACAAGTTAAATGTCTATTTAATTGGATATTTCACAGGGGAACTACAAGTTTGTATGAAGCTTCTCCTGAAGAATAGTTCTGTGAAGATTCAACAATCTCATTGAACCAAAAGTACAGAGTAAAACAGTATTTATACAGCTATTTCAACTCTAGGATCATTAACCCCCTAATCTTGTCCACTTGTACAGCATATTGCCGTATTCAGAATTACCATGGAGCAGCTAGATCTTTGCAAGTAGCAAATTGCCCATCCAAAATTCTTTGTGGGTTACCCTAAGAAATTATTTCTTGACACCTATGTACCAGAAAATTCCTGCAAGAGGTGAGCTTCAGATACATCGCCTCTGCTGCACCTGACAGAAGCTGACTATCTTCAGCTGCCCACAAACAAGAAGGGAACTTTTCATATAATTTTTTTATTAGGACTTAGTGAAAACCAAATCTTAGAGTAGCAAAGCACTGTAACCAAAAGCAAGCTTCGTTCTAGAGCAAGCCAATTTCCAATTTTATTGTTCCGAACTATGTCTGCCACTCAATTCCACTTAATCTACTTAACCTAACCCATGTAGCCATCCATTTTACTCCAGCCACTAACAACAACTTAACAGGTGCCCGTGCAGGTGCAGATAATCCGGGTAAATTGGACGACCGAAGGGAGCTCAGAGACGAAACGGAGGTGGAAGGAGGAGGGGGGGGCAGGGCGTCGGTAGCGTGCGTACCGCCATATGGTAGAACTTGAAGCAGCGCCGCAGCAGTGGCGGTGCCGGCGGGGAAGGCCTCGCGGGGGCGGCGCTGAGGAGGCTGTGGAGGAAGCGACGCGGGAGCGCGGTGGAGGGCGAGAAGCGGCGTGCGGGGAGTAGGCGGACGCGCACGCGGCGGCGAGGCACATGGCGATGGCAGACGTGCCGGGAAAATTTCCGTTATAAGAGAGCCGGGGAGCAGCCGTCGGCCGCGGTGGCGGCTTGGAGAAGCCTCGTCTCGACAGGTGGGGTGCTGCCGCCGAACGCGTTCTACTACTACCACGCGGGCCTTGTTTAGATGGTTAAAGTTCATAACCTTCCAGGGCCTTTCGCGACGGCGCAAAGGAAAATCACTTTTAAATCTGTTAGTGGTTTATATTTTTTATTTAAATATAGGTAAAATGCTAAAAAAACAGTTTAGATATACATTGCAGCTGAATTTTTTGTAAAAATTATAGTAAATGATGAGATAATATTTAAAATAAAAATCAAAATTTTGTTAGATTTCACATGAGTATATTTAAAATTTTAGCCATCTAAGGAAAGGCTGCAGCCTTCCAGGTATAAAGCGCGACGGCGCATTTAAAAATCAGCTTTTTTCTGTTAGTGGTTTTGTCTTTTATTAACTTTTCTATTTATTATGGTCTAAAAAAAAAATTTTTATGATTTTCTATTTATTTCAGCTGAATTTTTGTAAAATTATAGTAAATCATAGAAAAATACAAAAATGTAAAATCAAATTTTGTTAGATTTCACATGAGTATATCTAAAAATTTGTTATATAATAGGTATGCTTTAGTATAAATTTTTTTTATTATAGATTTAAATATATTTTTTTATAATTAATTGGAATAATTCATAACTGTCATTTTTATGGTCTAATTTGGGGAATTTTTATGATAGCCTAATTATTGTAAGTCTTGAACTGTATTAAAAATTTCTTACTCACTAGATCATGTTTAGTTATATACTAGAATAACCAAACAAAAAGTTAGGTTATAATGGTATAAAATCACATAATAGGCATCCCTCACAATATTTTTCCCCTGACAGGACAATTCAAATTCCCTTTCACAATAAATGTATCTAGCTCATGAGTTAATTTACAGATGAAAGGTTGAAATGCCTTGGCTAAACCCAAAATCTGCAATCAGAATGGCAGAAAAGATCTCGCGAGTCCGGCTCCTGAGGTCTTCCTACTGGAACTGGGTTACGAGCTGTACCCAGCCCCAGAATGGCAGAAAAGATCTGGTGAGTCCGGCTCCCGAGGTCGTCCTACTGGATCCGGGTTGCGAGCTGTACCCAGCCCCCCATCACCGCAGCTGAGAGCTCGGCCGCTAGCAGAAGGCTGCTGGTCCTCAACCTCCTCCTGTCCTTCGAAGTACTCAAAAAAAAGTGCTTGCTTTGCTGTGATTCTTTTGCTTGGCTCGTATTGAAGCATTTTTTGTCAGCAAACAGAAATAGGTGAATTTCAGTACAGTGAGGATATGTGATGCAGCAGTCATGATTACCAACAGATATCCATTCGACTTACCAAGAGAAGGTCCAAACCAGCGGGCTCAAGATTTGGGACAATTTTTGCTAGGTCCTGGAATGAAGACATCATACATATATGACAGACAAATTGTAAAGCTATGGATGAGGATACACAACACAATGCACTTGTCACATGTGCCCAGCAAAATGCTTACACTGTTGTCTTACCAGAGGTTGCCATGTGGGGAATTTATCAGTGAAGCCAGGCAAATGACTGACTCCTGGCCAACTTTGTTCATTTGGCGTGCCTAGTACGCTTCAATAGTGACCATGATGAAGTCAAATATATAGTCTAAAACATGCAAATATAAAATAAGAAATTCAATATCATCACAATCATAGAACCTGAATATCCTCAACATTTGGTTGATTTCAGAATCCCCCTGAAATAGTGGCTTTTGTCTCACCATTTCATAAAGATACAGCCCACCGACCATATCTCTATCTCTACTACATACTATACTACTACATATAATGCACCAAAAACAACTTTTCTAAAGCCACACAACAAACTATCCACCACAGTCATTATCTCTCCTAATCTTTTCTAAGTGCACCCAACAAAATGCACACCAAAGCTAAGCAAATTTAATAATGAATGGACCAGGATCTATCCTAACCTCTTCTTTCTCTTACTCACCCACATCCAACGGACAAGATGGCTGGGATCAACGCTCATCACCCACCATCCCTCCTCCCCGTCCCCGCCCGCCCTGACGCGCGAGTCTCCTCCCAGTCCCGAGGGCGTCGCGTCTCCCCGACTCCGGTGCGGTGCCCAATGGAAGCGGCGACCTGCGCCCACTCAAACCCCCTCCCTCTCGTGTGGCGGCCCGCATCCTCGCCCCTCGCTTTCGGTGGTGGCGGCCGGCGGCGGTGGCGGCGCCGACGCAGGACCCAGGGTGGTGGGCGGCGACGGCGGCGGCGCTTCGGCCGTGGGGTCGTGGCACACAAACCCGGCCTCCGGCTCTGCGGCGTTGGGGCGGCGGCGCCCGGCCGCGGGGCGGCGTTCTGATCATCATCGTCGCCACCTCCACCTCCGATCCCCACGAGCCCCGGTCTTATCCAAGGTATGCAACGCCACGATTCGCCATGGTTCTCCCCTCATTCCGCTACTTGATCTCGGCCGGCTCCTCTTTCCGTCCCCTAACGGCGCCTCCCTCTCCTACTCCCGGCCCGCCCGGCCAGCGGCGGCATCAGGCGTGGACACCCTCTGTCTCCCACTCCCGCCGGCTCCGTGGATCTAGCTCGGGCATGGTCTTCAATGGCCCTGAAGCAGCCCCCATCGACCATCTTCCTCATGCAGGTGCGTTCTTCTCCGTTCTTCTCTGTTCTTTTGTCTTTCTTTTCCTGATATATAGAATAGTGAATAGTTATTGATGGATCATATGACGTTGGTTTTATTATTGTTTTGAGCACCGATTTTTCTGAAACTATTACAACTCTGGTGTTTCTTTTGTCCTTTTAATATATCTTTTGTCTCGGCTCTGGTGACTTCCTCTGATGGAACTTGCAGAAACTCAGCTCCCTCTATGCTGAATGAAAGATATAAATTTAGCTAAAATTCAAACAATCTGATATGCATGAGAATTGTATTTTTTCTTTTTTTTTTTTTTCAATGGACAGAGTACTTGGTACAGACTATGAAATTAAAGAGACAAGGATACAAATATCAAATCTCTCAGATGTCCAGCACGAAGGTAACCTCCTGTCTTTGCAAGTAGTAATGAGATTGTTTTGTGCTGCGTTTTGGGGAAAGTAGTGATGTCTGTTGATACATCTAATATTGCTGAATTTGTGTTTGGGCTCACCGTTCATCATCTGAAGAAAATTAAGGAACGTTTGAACCATTTGCACTTGCATCGCAGGACTGCAGTAGCTAAGCAATCATAATGTACATTCTCTTTTCATTTCAGAATTTTCAGAATACAAGTTCCACTCCCACAACAGGATGGGCTTTGTGCGGTGGCATTCATGGATGATCACCATCCTGTACGGACTACAGTATGGACTACAATTTTTCTCCTGAATAAGGTACCAACCATTATTCCCGAGATCCCCACTTGCTTGCTTGCTTTTGGCTTAAGTTCAGTTTACCAATTGTAGGCTGTAGAGCCACACTTTACATTCAGTTGTGTTTAAATTTTGTCAGTCTGAACGGTGTCAACATTGTTAGAAGCAAATTTTACATCTGATTACTTGGTGTTGTCAACATGCTTGGCATGTTTGTTCTATCCTTTTCAATGCCACCATTGACTATCCTTGTTTGTTCTCTGATCCCAGGTGCACCCAAAAATCTTCAATAGATGGGAATTGTAGGATAGAGGATAGGGGCTCAAAAATCATCATGGGCAAGTGAGTTTGCCCTCCAGTTTTGCTTACTACCTTGTTTTTTTCCATTCTTTTGGTTTTCTTATTTGTATAATCCTAAAGCTGACAATTGTTGTTTATTTTTTTCTCATGCTGTAGCTATCAGCTAGATATCAATATTAACAAAACAATTGATTTTTAAGCAGTATGCAAGCTGTTTCCCTCCTTAAGGTAAATCCCTGTGCCTTGCGTGTAAATTTATGAGAGACAATGATAGAATTGTAGAAATTCTGTATTTCTTCTCTTGGACTTGTATCTGCTAGAGTCAGTGAAGTGTTAGTGGATCTCCTGTCAGACCTTCAGTTTTAATTTTTTGTTTGGTTGGCTGCTTGCAAATTATTCTATAATTAGCACGAAACTGGTTGTCGTCAAATATAGATTCTGTCTTTTGATTGTTTCAGATGGGCAGCAACAACTGCTTTTCTGATGACTTTTTCCATGGCTGACCACAAGCTATCTGCTCTCTGATGACTTTTTCCAAATGAGCAGGGGCTGCAATAGTAAAACACTAAAACCTGTAAGGCTCGAACAATGAGGTATCTGCTCTCTGATGACTTTTTTCCAAGGAAGTGAATGGTCTGTGCAAGCACTCCTTTTCTGAGGTCAGGTGACTGGTGAAGCAGCTCATCAGTTGATGAACATTGTTAAACTGGGCTGATGATTTTCTGTTTCAAGATCCTGCGTAATTATAATTATCTTCTTTTGTGGAACCTGGTGTTGCTTGCAACTTGAAGGAAGTGGAAGGAGATAATGGACGATTGGGTGAAATTCCTGCGGTGACAAAAATGCCTCGCTTAACAGTATGTCAATGTGCAGAGTTTTACAATCTCTTTGGCTTAAGAGTTTTTAGATATATATTTTATCCTGTTCTTGATAATCCTGACCGTTCTTGATATTCCTGATGGGTGGAAATCGGTTGCTTTGATGACAACAGTTGATGTTAACTCCCTGGATAAAATCCAAGGCAAGAACCACCAAAGCCCTCAGGTAACTTTTCTTGCTTAGAGGTTGCTCTGAATAAGTGGTTAAGTACATCTCAACCTTTTTTAGCGATTCTCCTGTACAAAGCTTCTTTCTGGTATGAAGCACTGTGCCTGGAATATTCCTTGCTCTGTTATTCCCCTATTAGTTTGCCAAACGGTCGCAACTCTTAAAAGGGTGATTATCCATGTTTTTCTCATGCTAAGTAAACTGGTGATTTTTCTTGCTATCCATGTGCTGTGCTTGCTATAGTATTATGCTCGGGTGATTTTTCACATTTAAAAGTTAATTAACTTAGAATTAGGCAAACATGTGGTCGTCTCTGCACTGTGAATTGCCACTGAGTCAGGAATTGTGAGCCTGTAACAACATATATACTACTAACTGGTAACATGCTAAGGCTATGTGAATACCTGGTTCCTAAACTAACCATTGCCTTGCTGTTTCAGGTTAACAATTTCGACCCAGTACGGTGACGTGAGAGCCCTTAAAAGAGCATCAGCTGGTTCGAATCTAGCCATTAAAGAAGCAGTGCTGGCCTACCTGAAGGAGCACAGCTGGCCTTAGAAGCTGAATTGATGGATGTTGAGTGCTTCGCTGACTGCAGATGCTGATGAATGGGGATCATTTTTGTAGGAGGACCTCACTCTAAAACAAGTTGTTGAGATTATGCTGAGAAGAGGAGAAACACCCTGCTCTGTATTCTGAGCTGACGTGGCAAACGCTTTGTACTTTGGCACCTGGTGAAAGAATTGACCACCATGCTGCACAGTTTATTTTGTTGTATTAAGCCTTGTTATTGGCCATTTAATAATGAGACTATATTCCTTGATAAATCAAGAACTCAAAGATCTACTTAAGCAATCCAAAACTTATTTGTTGTATATTCTGGATTGTATTTATGGTCATATATAAATACGTGAGACAAAAACCCTATGAAAAAAAATGATGTTTCTAAGTTCACCCTTCACTAAATGAAGCGATAGCTACTTCATTGGAAAGGTGAAAACATCCTGATCAGCAAAGTTCTTGTGTCACAAGGTCAATAGGTAAACAATTCTATTTGACTGAAGGTATGTACAGGCAAGCTTATTTGTTTGGCTCAGCACTAGCTTGATATTCTAATGATGCTTGAAACAACAATGGAACAGTTGTGAGCATGGTTAGGATGCACAATCCTTCTGTTTTGAACTGAGGCTAACGTCTTGGACTGAGTTTGACTAACTGGTGTCTAAGATTCTGTGGAATTAGACAGAACAACAGTTCGAGTAATAAGTGTAATGAGCAGTCCTTTATTCTCATCGCTTTTGTCATTGACTAAGTTGACTAACCGATAGTGATTTTATTGTCATCCCTTTTGTCAGAAGAAATTTATTATTCTGGTTTTGGACTCCATGTTGCTGCTACTCAGTCCTGAGAAAAGAATAACTTTGGGACATTTACTTCCAGTTCTTGATTTAACTGAAAATGTTAAGAGCTAGGAAATGCATCCCTTTTCTGTGTATGCTATAAATGGGATCAACAGGATATTGTTGTATCAGAAAACTTTCAGAAAATTTAAGCAAGTAATTTGAAAAAATGTATTCTCATCAGTTCAGTTCTCTTTTATGTATAAATCCAGACTCTGTTGTACTTTCTCCACTATTTGTTTGCTGTATTTTTTTGTCTTTAAATATTACTGTGGCTGAACTAAGGAAAATAACTAGGAACTTCAGTATCAAAGCATAGTAGGGGATAAATCTCATGCTAAAGTTTTCCTTGGGGAGCTGAAAGATGGTCGTAAATATGAGGTGAAGAAGCTTGGCCGTAATCCTGTAGTGAAGAACCTTGCATTAACTTGATGGAACTGGAGCTGCGAGCTTACTGCAGGAACAACCAAGGTATTTTGTTTTGCCAAGGTCAAATAAACCATTTTCCATGTGTATTCGTTACTGCATTGTCCCTATTTAGTTGGAGCCCTGGAACTGGAACTGGTCCAAACATGGACATGCTACCTATTTTGTTTTGGTTTCAAGATGATGCATTAATCGGCATGTATGTCCATATGAAATCATATAATTCCTGAGACTGAGCTGCTGGGTGCTTGTCATGGGCTTCTGGCTGCAATCTATATAGGCTTATATGGATATAGATTATTCTTTGCACATGCTGAATTGTATCACATTCCTATTGGTGTGCCTATTTTGTCATCACTAGAGCAACCTGTTATGTGATTATTACCAAATAGTATATTAGGAATACATCAATTTAATTACGAATTTCTATTTTTGACATCCAGCAGTGGCATGTTTTTTAGGTACCCTACACTTGACTTACATTGCTTTCCTCTATGTGGGCATGCTTGGGGACCGGCAATACAGGCTGAGGCTTAGAGACCAGATGCAGTGTTGTACTAATCACCCAGAGGAGGTGAGTAAGCTGTCCAATGTGAAGGCTCAGGTCGAACAAGTGCAAAGCATATGATGGAAAAAATCGACAAAGCCTGCTCCGCAATTGTCTGGAACAATCTCATGCTTGCTGGCTGCAGAGAAGATTTTTGAAGAAAGGTGCTTCGCAAACACCTTGCTAAACATTTGCCACGGCGATCACTGCCAGTCTGCCACCAAGACATACTTATTATTTAAGCATTTGTATCTAAGTTATAGAAGACTTGGTAGAAAATATATTTATTGTAGTATCTTTTTCCTTGGAGTGTATTGTGAAGTTACCAATATATTTCAAAGTTATATTTCAAAGTGATCATGTATCGTTGTTTTTAATGGATTTCTGAAATGAAGCCGTAGCGTTAGCACGGGCACTATACTAGTATCAATTGGTTTGTCATACTGTTTCGCTCCGAGAAGAATTTCTGGAGCTCTATAGTATAATGTCACTACCTGAAAATTACTTGCATAGTTATGTATTGTGAGTTAATGTGACTAGAATGGACAACACAAAAGGCTATAGAATTGTAGGGATCCATAATTTTGGCATCCCTCACTATATTTTCCCCTAACTGTACAATTCAAACTCCCTTTATCAAGTTAGAGCATAATAACAAATGTACCTCATGGGTTAATGTACAGACATGAGGTCCAATTTCCCTGGCTAAACCAAAGTCTGCAATCTTCAGATTTTGAGTTTGCCGATCTATTAATAAGTTCTGAGGTTTCAAATCTCGATGAAGAAATCTACGAGAATGGCAGTACACAAGGCCTTGGAGTATCTGTTGGAGGTATGACTGCAGAAAGTAGAAAATAGTCACATTTCAAAATGCATACAGAAGCACCTCATTCAGTTTCTAGTTATAGGATATAATGGAAATTAGGAAAGAGAAATCAATAAATTAATCAATAAATTTGATGAAAAACTCTATATAAGGATATGTGCAGTGGAGTGCGGAGTGAACAAAATTAAGCAAGGCGCGAAATCACAATAGTCACAAACTATCATATTCTGCGCTTCTCACCTTAATCAAAGTGCGATTATGAGCAAACCCCGGGTAATACTTCATGAACTCATACAGGTCCTGATCCATGTATTCCAAAATAATATAGAGGCGCTTCTCGTTGTAGACAACATCATGTATCCTGCACGCGGAAGAGTAAAGCTTACCTCACATACACCATCAAATGGGACTTAATTAACATTGCAATGGAATGAATGACAAAACAGATGGATTTATGCTAGACTCTACAAATTTTGGCTAACTGATGCCATGTTCTCATGAACATAAATGGACAGATGAACACTTAGGCTGCATCTTTCCATATTCAGGTATGCAGAGCAATACACACCATTTTTGGTTAGTTGATCCGTCATTACTATGATCTGTGAAATGTATTAAGCTGCCACTCTTCCTATTTTCCATGAAAAATCATTATTATGTAGTGCATAGTTACTTAGTTACTTTCAGAGGTTTGCTTCACCGCTTTCAGTTTTAATCATGAGTTCACATGTAGAGAACTTGCAGTCTCCATTTTACAGTTTGCAGTCTCAGTTCCTATTCCTAAAAAAAAAAGCAAGCCATTGGTGATTGCGGACTTCTACAGTACTCATAATCATTCATAGCTGTCTAGCTCCACTCTTAATCTGTCAGGATATAATAATGAATGGGAATGGTCATTAGTTGCTTCATTTCTAGAAATATGAGTTTACATAAATTGAACTTTAGATAACTGGCCACAAATAGAACTTACTCCCTCCATATTGAAATAGAAGACGTTTAGGACAGCGACACGGTCTCCAAAACACTACTTTGACTTCTTTTTTTTCTATAAAAATATTTATTGGAAAGTTATATATGTATATTTTTATGAAAGTAATTTTCAAGACAAATCTATTTATATGATTTTCACATTTCTAAACTCAATGACTTAAAAGTTATTCACCATTTATATTCCCAATGTTTGACCCAAACTTTTTCCAAAACGTCTTCTATTTCAATACGGAGGGAGTACAACTTCCAGTGACATTTTATAGTTTCCAGCTTCAATCATTGTTGCTATATTCACATCCCATCCCCTAAAGTGCAGCGTGCAGTACCAAGACGGCAATTATCTAAAGTTCTATTTATGCAAACTGACGGCAATTATCTATAGTTTCCTGCTGTGGTCATTTGATTGCATGCAGGATTGCATGGCTCAGTTAAAAGTATAACAATGCACGCAGAAACAACCAGACAACAGTTACAAACTTATTCCACGAATTCACCCAAGTCATGGTACTATTCATTGAAATTACTTTCAATTACAGCGGTTCCTTTTCAGCATTAAACATAACCATGTACAAACAATGTCTTCTACAGATAATTACCTTCCCGCATATCTGGAGACAGAATCACCAACCAGCAAACAAAGTCGGTGGACTCAAATACCACTACAACAAGGATCTTCCTCACGATCATCACCGACAGAACTGAAGTCAAATAAGGAACGTGCACTTCAAACCATAAATGACGTTTGCAGTCGTGTGACCTATATTTATGATTTATTGACACAGTTTATAGCATCACCTACTCCAACAGCCGTATTATATATCCCAAATACCCCACTGCAGTTCTCCCAAAACTTCACAACCGAAGGGCGCGATGGATGGCGCCGCCTATCTACTAGTAGCAATACAATGTAGGAGGGAGGACAGGACAAATCACCAAGGAGGTTGTAGGGGTATCGGACCTGAGGATGTTGGGGTGGTTCAGCCCCATAAGGTAAGAGATCTCACGGACGGCGGTGGCCGGGACGCCCTCGTCTACGTCCCGGAAGGGGATCTTCTTGAGCGCGAATACGCGCCACTCCCTAGCACCTCCAACTTCTCGTATTTCTGCAGGCACACACACCGAACAGACGAATGAACACGCTTATATATGTAATCAGAGCTAGAAACACCAAATCAAAAGTGTTGCTGGGTCGTTTACCTTGTCCATTTTCATTTTGAGTGTGCCCTCGCTGTAGCTGCGCGCCGCGGACTGGATGTTTACCTTCTCCATTCCACGAACGGTCCGCTTCATGCTGCTTCTCGATCTCTCGTCCTTGATACTCCAAGAATTCAGGCAGCAATCCACCCACCAGGAGCACAGCTGATGGAGAGGCTCACCACGAGACTTGGCGGCGTTGATTTCTGCACGGAGAGATAGGAAGCCGAGGCGAGGCGGACCGAAGCTCCGGGCGACGCGGTCACCAATTGGCCGGGAGAAAAGGCGTCGCGGGCGGCTTACACCGTGGCGTCGAAAGAAGAGGAAGATGGACCTGCAGTGCCCTCTGCTAGGAGATCACCGACGGCGGCGGAACTTGATGCCGGCTGGTGGCGGCGCTCTGTGAAGGAGGAGAAGGGTTCGAGATGGACGAGGAGGCTTCGGCTGCAACTGCGGTGCCGAGGGGTTTTCTGATAAGGCCGGGCGAGGTGCGCTGGGAAAGAGCCGGATCGGGAGCTCAGCTCCATGCCGCCCATGGCGGACGGGGACTGCACGCGGGCGGCTGCGGCTTGGTCCGCGTTCGAGAAGCGGGGCGCGCGGGACGCGGGCAGGATGCGCGGACGGGGCGCGGTTGCGAGCGGATCTCGGTCCGCGTGCGCGAACGACGCGGGAGGAGGCGCGGGGAGGGAGTGCTCGGTCGCGCCGACTCCGGCAGCAGTGCTGTGGTTCGATGCTTGTGCGATGACTCTGGATCGCTTAATTAGGCAGAGAAGGCGACATGTGGTGGAGGCGTGCTCGAGCTCGCTCGGCTCCATGCGGTTCATGGCGGACAGCTCGGTGTGTGCGAGATCGACGGATCACGACCGGACCGAGAAGGGAAGGGGATCTGGTGTATTTGGCGGGCGGAGTCGAGCGGCGGGGAGCGCGGACCCGACGGCCGGCTCGGTCACCCGACTAGAATAGGGGAGAAACGAAAGGAAGGGATGGATCTGACGGCTTGGACCCACTTCGCAGAGAGAGAACGAGAGAGTAGTGCGGGCTGCCGCATTCATGGGGCGCAGGTGGCGCTGGGCTTGGCCCAAGAGAGCTGGCGCGGGGAAACATGAAAGAATGAGGAAGAGGGGAGGTTTGCTGTGGGCTGGATGATGGAGGGAAATGGTTGACTTGAGAGCCGTTTCTTTTTATATTTTAACTTTTCCATTTCTATATGCTTTTCAAAACCAAATTCAAAACCATTTGGTAATTCGTTTGCAAATATATGATATTTTGAACAAATAAACTTTGAACTTATTTCCAAGTAATAACCTTATTACTTTTTATTTTATAATAAATTCATTTCACTCCATAAAATAAATGCAACAAAATAACTATAAAATATTATTTTCCTCCACTATTATTTGGACAAAAGCTAATTTGGCCTAACTGAGCCTGGCTACCTTCAGGCCAGGTAACCAAACACGTCTCTACTGGCTGATCCACAATATTTTTTCCTTTTTGATGTGGGATCGTAAGAATTCTGAGCTCCAGACGCGGTGATGATGGCTGGGATGTGTTTTGTTATGTCAAATACCGTATAACACGAAAATAGTCCAAGAAATACATTTGTATAAAGTGATATAGAAGTTGCGTGTGTTTAGATCCGCAATAAGATTCCGTTGATGCATCCAATCGTCTTATCCTTTCATGCAGGCACAGCTTACGTAAATGTATTCGGCCAGATAAACAGTTTTGGAAGCCTCAATCAAAAGTCTAAAAGCAGTTGTGGCAACACACGCTCGAGGTGGGTGGGTTCAATGACAGTGCCATCCTCCGCTTCAGCGATAAAAGCAGAGCGTTGAATAGCTTCTGCAAGAGAAAATTCAGTTAAACTACAGAAATGAAATTACTTTCCCAGCATAGTAATTAGATTACAGTGATGCAATAATTTTTTTTTAGAGGCGCAAACCTGTAACAAATAGTCTCAGAAGTTCGCAGCTGACTTTAAGAGCATTTGCATTGGCTGTTAGGTGAACATATCATGTCAGTTATCAGCGTATAATGAACAAGAAGAATGCACTCAGTGAAGTTACATTGAACTGTATATTGTCAACTAGAAACCAAAGGGTGGCAACAATTGAGTAAATAAACTTTTCGAAGTTCAAACTCTTTCTAGTATCAATTCTTCATCTCTTATATATATAAAAAACAGTGCCGCAATTTTTTTATAAAGGCTTGTTTGCCTTCATTTTGGAGTTGGAATCTACTTAATAAATTAGGCTATTTAGTTTCGAATTTGAGATTCCTCAACTTTTCAAAGTTCACAAATAAGTCTATTTCAAATTCATAGGGTGGGAAATGAAAAATGGATTCTATAGATCATCATGCTATGTTTGCACTCTCCAACTCCATTCTATTCCATTCCAAGTATATAGCCTAGCTCAAATATGTGTCTAAACCATAATGAATTCAATTCCAAGGATCCAAACGGGACATTAAAGAAAACCATTTGTTCATCAAGTGTCCAAGTTTCATCTTAATGATACTCCACCCCAGGTCACCAGCAGAATTAAGTCACTTGAGACATAAAAAAGTCAAATGCCAAAGCTAAAACATAAAAAAGCTAGTTTTAACATAGTATATGGGAACCTTACACCATCTAGTTCCAATCTAGATAAAAGAACAAAATTCTTAAAAAAACACTATTCATGATGCTGTGGGATGGGGTTGGAGAAACAACTGAGCCCTTGAAGTGCATTAGATGGAACACAGGGAAGGAGGCTCTTTTCAAGCTTGATTTCCCAGCTTCGCATTACAAATCCATCCAAGCTAACAAACAGCGTGCATGCCTAACAAACCCGGTTCCAATCCTAACAATCAAACCAAGCTAGAACTTGATAACAAGGTAAATGAAATCTTTGCCTGATGGCCTATGGTGGCTTGGCACGGCCTTCATGCAGCCAATGTTCAAATGTGTGCCCCCAAGTAACACATGAGACTCTAAATAACCTAAGAATCAGTGCTTTGTGCAGACAGCCTTGAACGCTTGAGGCTTGTAGGTGGGGTTACACAAGTCAATTGGTGACAAACAATGTAAAACTGTTTTACCCATTTCATATAGCTATTGCCAAATAAGATGATCTGCTGTAGCAATACAGCTCACACTTAGAAGGTATAAAAGACATCTACTTGGACAGAAAAGTGGTGCTGAGTTGAAAGAATTTGTGTGTGCTATGCTAGGTGATCTGGATAGGTGTTTACTGCTACAACTACTAATCAGAGCAAATGAAAAGCTGGTGGATGATTCAACAACAACAACAACAACAACTAAGTCAGAGCAAATGAAAAGCTGGTGGATGATAGATATCTGATCAAAACTGATATTAAGTGCCGCCCCTAGGCGGCCTCTACCTCTCTTTACATTATCTAGCGGGAGGCCTCCGTTGAACATGTCCAAACCACGATGTTGAATCAATTTCCTCGATAGGGGCCACCCGACCCTATCCCGAATATCTTCATTCTGAACTAAAAGCTGGTGGATGATTATCTGATCAAAACTGTTAAGTGCCTAGCTTGCCATACAGAAACCTGCTACGGATTGGATTTATGCAGACCTCTTGGATAATTTCGGGAAAAAAGTTTTAACCTCAAATTTTGTCTGATGGGCATACACTACTGATTTACTGGCTGCCATACTAGCTATGCACATTCCTATGTAGAGAGACAAAAGTTTTAAGCATCAATTTTACTTTATCAGTGCGTACACTTAGGTAATGCAAGATGACACATTAGAAAGTGCGAAACATTGGCTAACAAATTCTTTGCAAACAGATGTCATTTGACTGCACCAACACGTGTACTTCCTGTAAAGAAGAAAATAAGACACGCTCACCAGTTGTACTCCGATTTCTCCTGGAGGTTTCTGGAGCAGGCTGACGGTTATCAGAAAATAATAAACAACACAGGTCAGTAGAAGGGGGGAAATGGGCAGTAAAGAAAATCCTGGACATCTAGGTTGCGAGGGGCCGAATGAATCACCTCCGCATCGATGTCCTCGTTGCCGCCGCCGCCCTTCCCTGCCCGCCGCTTCCACACCAGCTTGAAGATGGCGTGAATCAGCTCCTGCTCAAATCCAGAATCGCGTCATCAGAATCAGATAGATCGACACAACATGTCGGATAAAAAGAGTTTGAGCCGAAAGAAAAAATCGGTCAAGGGTTCGGGCGAGAAACGCACCGGATCAAATGTCTCGGCGGCTGACGAGTTGCTCGCCGTCACATCTTCGTCCATGGCGGCTTGCTACTTCGCCTGGGCAGGGCGGGATGCGTCGCGACGAAGGAACGCTGGCGGGAGGGGGCAGCACCAGCACCGGCAACGCAGCAGGGACGGTGGCGTTACGATGGAAGGGCTACACAATTGGACCTCCGTGGGCCGTTCAGGGGAGTCGTAGGCTTCCGATATGGACTCCGTTTCGACGTGGGCTTCCGGGTTCGTGCTTCTATTTCTGGATCGTAACACCGGGCCTCGAAGTCTAGAGCCATTGGTATTTCTATTTTCATAGGCTGTTTGGTTTGTGAAACAAAATTGTTCATTCATTATCATCTTGTACACTTTTTTTGGTTTGTAAAATAAATAAAATTCATTAATTTATCACCACAACATTTGTCACAATATCTTGGACAGAGCTAGCAGGGGGCAAGTCGGGCTCCAGCCCCCTCCACTGCTCCAAACTACATGGAGCCCCCTAAACCCTCCTTTAAATTTTCTTTGTACAATTACATATATTAGGAGGGCTAAGTTTGATTAGATAGTGTTTAGTTCATCTTAAAATTATTTGTCACTGGACAGCTACTTTTTTCTGGTGACACTCAAACGGCGCCACTCCGATTCCTTTCGTATAGTAGTAATCCCGATCTCGACATGTTAAAAGCAACATGGGAAGACACCACGATTCTTTCGTCATCTGAATCGCGATCCATAAACTGTTCAAAAACAGCTAAGCTAGCTCCATACACCGTAGAAGGTTCTTCTGCAGTCAAACGCGTGGCAATGCAGTGCAGTGCAACTTGGCAGCACAGGGGGCCGGGGGCCGCATGAACAGTTGCACACGTCAACACACGAAACTACTCCATCCGTCTCAAAATAAACGGCGTTTCCCACAGAAACATATCGCGGCAATTATATAATAAAATAGGATTAATATTTATATTACATAATTAGTATTATTGGAAAGATCTTTTGATCTAGTTTTTTTTAACAAATTTATTTGGAGATTTAAATATTCTACGTATTTTCTACAAATCGAATCAAACTTGTGACTAAAACCAAAAAAACGTCGTTTATTTTTAGGGACGGAGGAGTACAGTAGAAAGAAGCGGAACAACGGCAGGAGGACGCTCGCTGTAGCGGTTGGAGCTGCGTCCTTCTCGAATGTCAGGTCTCTGCTCCCCGTGCCGTGTCCGTATCGATCGGCGATCCGCGATCAAAAGCCGCGCGCTAGCTTCCGAGATCTGAAGCAGTTCCATCAGTACTCGACGCACTGCACAACTCCAGCAAGTCCAGAGATCGAGCCATATCATGCATGATCCTTTATCACCAGTCATCATGCTCATTCGTGGGCCTGCCGGACCTACGAGCTCCCTCAGCACCTCGGGCCGGGCCGGGCCGGGGGCAACAGCGGCACTGCGTGACAGTTGACCAAACGCGCACCATCATCACTTGGCTTTTCTGCGGCTGGGGCAATTACAGTACAACAAGTAAATCACACAACCGTTTTGAGCACCAGCAGCTACAGAACGCAGGTAGTTGCATTCATTTACGCCAAAAAAATAAAAAATTAACACCTACTTCTCACAACCATGTGTGGCAACACATATACCCTAAACCGTAATTATAAATCATAAACCTTACTTCTCACAACCATGTGTGGCAACACATATACCCTAAACCGTAATTATAAATCATAAACCTAATTCTAAACCCTAAACACTAAACTCTAAACTCTCAACCTACCCAAGCTAAACATCATAAACACTAAACATTAAACTCTAATTAAACCCTATATACGCTAAACACTAGACCTTAAACTTAACAATAAACCCTATACCAACAAAGTGTAAGGGGAACCTTGTGTCATATGGAGGGAGGGAACATGTGCCACAACACATAGTTATGGGATTGAATTTCTGAAAAGGAATTCAAACTATGGATGATGTGACACATAAACTGATTCATACTTGATGACTGTATATGGCCCTTCAAATTAATTTATTACGAAAATACATTTCATAATCATGGCTTCTAAGTGACCAGCATGCTACATTTCAGGTGTATGAAATTTTATATCTAATCACGCAATGGTTCTCATCCACAAATATATGACTGGACATACACACAGGAACACATGCATGCAAGCAGAGGTTGTACATGTTGACAGGACTTGCTAGTTGCTAATTGATCCAGTTGTGTAAGCTAATAAGGATCGATGTGGCTAATAAGGATCGATGATTTTGGGCGTTATTGGAAGAAAATATACCCATCCCGTCTACCCGTGGGTCATATATCACACAATCCTAATAAATTTGGCCCATATAACACATTTGAGCCAATTCAACTAAAGTCTACATATATAACACTAGTATTGTTGCTAATTGATGTTAGGCTTTTGTACATATATTGACCTAATATTTATTAAATATTTGAATTTATAAAGCATTTCATATGTCATACTTCGGGTTAATTTCGGGTAGAATTTTGTGCTGGTACGGGTATGGGACGGTGGACACTACCCCGGGTATTTACCCGTTGCCATCTTGAGTCTCCACACTCTCCATGTGCTACATCTATTTGTGGATTAAATGCCCACGCCACGATCTTATTTTAGTTACGGGTAGTCAGCTCAGCTAACTCGTGGCCATGGATGGCTTGCTCTGCCTCTGCATGCATGCACCTCCTTTCCAGCTCCGTTGAAACCACGCACGAGTGGACGTGGTTTCAGCCGAAAACCGGCCGGCCACTTGTTTCTGACACTGACATGGAATCTCGGAATCATGTACCAGCTCGATCAATTTTCTTCTTCCAGGCTGCCTTGCAGACTTGGCATGTATTAAGAAACAGGTGCATTTGTTCAATCTTTTCACATTTAGGTGTATATACGATTGCATTGTGAGAGTAGTAGCATATATACTTCAACTTGTACCGTATATATCCGTGCAAACGAGCGCTTAGCTAGTGTCCAGTATATATGTACACGGTTGCATCATTCTGATCATCTAATGTTAAAGGTCAACGTTCTTTTATATCTGTTTATCTGACTAACAATGAACACTGAATGTTCCTTTAAGTTGTTTGTCTAATTACTAAGTTGGTGTTCCATTAGGTACATTTTGTCTCTCTCTCACACGCATTTTCAAAATGTGATATAGAACAAAAAAAAAAAAAAAGAACTCTTCGATATCTCCATTTCCTCATTTTTTGTATGCCTCTGCGCGCACGGCCTATATTTTTTTTGTGACCACGCCGGTACACGTTTCTCATTAAGTAGAATAAAGTTCAGATAACAAGGCGCAACAGTAACCAAATAAATACCGGCGAAACCTAGCAACGTCTTTGGATACTAGTTTGTTATTGTATACTTGCACAGGCAGATAATTGAATAGTTATTTTCCTACGTTCTAAATTATAGATCGTTTTTTGGCTCTTTTAGATGCATTTATTTTACTACGCACCTAGACACAAAGTGTATAACTAAGTGCGTAGATAAAACAATGTATCTAGAAAAAGACAAAACAAACTATAATTTAGAGCGGATGGAGTACAATACAATTTCATTTTTTTATCATTTTTGTACTTTTTTTTTTTGTCATAGTGTCCGTACGACATGTCTTAAACTGATAGAGGCCGTATGATTAATTATGGTTTGTTTGTAGTGATTGTGATTTTGGACACAATAGGCGCTAATCTTAGCAGACACGTCACTACGACTACGTACATATACACATCGCATTTGCATTTAGCAAGTTGCCTAATGCCTATGCCACCACAGCATATTGATTTTCGAATCAAATCAAGCATAAACACTCTATTTGTCGTATCTCAACAACATTTGATTTTGAATCCACACGAATAACAAAGCTAGTAGCTCGGCCTGCTAGCTTGAGCCTCGCGAACTCTCCAGAATTCATTGATTGATTGACCGATTAATTAACTAACTCAACAAATTAGAACAGGTGATTACAGGAACGTGTGGAGACGTGATTTAGTGGACGCGCGAGCTCAAAAAACTATTTCCACTCTTGCACTTCTAGCTCCATGGATTCGGCCAACCGCAGCGACCTCTCCTAGCTCTGTCAACGTCTAATCAGCGCAACGCTTAATTTATATTCTCTGCTGCTCCGCAAGACACTCTCCGACTCCTTTTCACATGTCGTTAGTACAGATTATGTATGAAAGTATTTGTTACAGTGAATATACAAACCTAAACATTGAAATGAGATTCTTCAATGGTCAGAGGTAAATATTATTTGACTTAGGACAAACTAAATATGTATCGATTGGGAGGAGCTTATATCACAAGCTCTGTCCCTGAAGATGTCATTGTAGTAATCGCCTGCTTTTTTTTTTTTTTTTTTTTTAAAAAGGTATAGTATGTGCCACAAATCTGCATGCTACTTTGAAATATCAGGTGCGTACAAGTGTCAACTCAATTGTCATCCACCTCATCATGCATTCATCACCTCCTGCGAAAATATCTGCAGCAGATACGCAGCTTGTTTCTTTGCTTAACCTACCGCGCCAGTGGACAACACCCAAAGGATAACATTAATTAATTAACAATGATCCTCGGTTCTGATGCTGACAATGGATCGGAGATGCTAATTAACCTGAGAAACTTGCCAAAGCATGCCGGCGCCGTGTTCGCGAAAATGTCGCACAACAAACGTAGAATCATTCTATTATGTCTATACGAAATAAGCTCACGTTTGCCCAGAGGGCCTGTAAACTACGAAATTAATCTGAAAAAAAACACAATGTATAGATGATCAAAAAAATGTAAAGAAAAATATATGCTACCTATTTGAACTCAAAAATATATATGCTAACTATACCATTTATGTTTTTTTTTTTGTTGTTGTCCACGTATACATACGATGTTCTTAATCAAATGATGTTCAAACGATCAATACATATATTCAAATGCAATCAAGCAATATTATGATAGCCACTACAAACTCGAAACTCCTCAAACGAACAAACCCATCTTCAA
The DNA here is from genome assembly GCA_015847255.1 of Hyparrhenia diplandra. Taxonomy (NCBI): domain Eukaryota; kingdom Viridiplantae; phylum Streptophyta; class Magnoliopsida; order Poales; family Poaceae; genus Hyparrhenia; species Hyparrhenia diplandra. Next base: position 62,603 of record JADLZK010001658.1, read on the forward strand.
GAAAACATGCAAGAAGGCATTGGGGTAAATTTAGACAGGACGAACATAATGCTTAATGAAAAACACGTTTCTGCGTGATTTTTGAAAAAAACATAATGCGAAGCATGGCATGGATGATTAGCTCGTTGCTTGAGAAAAGGTGACAGAATATGCTGTTACCGTAGTCAATTCAAGCCCAGCAGAGTAGACGGCTATAGCCGCTAGATCGTCTCGTCAGGCGTCAGCTGATATGCTCACGTACGTCCACCCCAATCAGCCACGCCACTAGTGCCACTAGCGTGAGCGTGAGAACGACTTCACCTCACCTGCAGGCCGAGATGATCCAGCAGCTCAGCGATGGGCAGGCAAGGCCGCTTTACAGGCAGGGCCAGGCTCACATCTTCAGTCTTCATGCGTTGCGCGTTTGCGTGCCCACTCCCCACAGGCCAACAGCTAGTGCAGTTCAATCATGAGCCCTGAAGTGTCACCTGGCGTCCAATGTTTAGGTACTTCTTGATGTACTTGTTGATCAAAACCAAGACATTCCTAGCACACACGAGAGTGAACAATTTTCTACAAATTTTGGTAAAAAAAAATTTGCTTTGACCGCAACCACTTTAAGCCTAAGCAAACATTTCCCTCCTGGTTTATATTTGGGAACGAATACACTTTACATCTATATAACTCTTTTAATCCTGGAGATCGGAACTACAGTGGATTTCTCTCACAAATCTACTGTGCAACTACAGTACCAATCTAAAAGCCGTTCGATCCAGCAATAGAACATCCAGACCGTCCACGCGCCTTTCCTTCTCGAATACTCCAGCATCCACCAGCGACGCCTCCCACCAGCTCCCAAATACGTGCCGCCTCGGGACATCCCCGTCCGCCCGTGACTGCTCCTCCGTCGCCCACACGCGCCAGGTACCGGAGCCGCCTCCTCCGACCTCCGCCGCCACCTCCTCTCCACAGATCACCGGCGCCGCGGCACATCACCCGCAACGCCGGCGCCTGCGGAGGCCCACTCGGCTTCGTCTTCTCCCGTCCTCAACTCCAACGCCGCTGCTCCCCGTCACCTGGCTTCGCTGCTGCCCAGCCGCTCGGCTTCTCCGGCGCCGCGGCGTGTCACCCGCAAAGCCGGCGCACGCGTCGCAGCCGCGAAGGAAGACGTGCTGCCTCCGGCATCCCCGTCCACCGCACCGCGGCCTGGCCCCGCCGCTGTTACCCGCGGCCTGGCCCGCTATCAGCACGGCGCGGCTGACTGGCGCGGCCGACGCGAGGCCTGCAGCGCGGCGCACGGACGCCAACGCCCGCGAACACACGGCCGCAACGCTGCCCAGGCGCGCAGCGCGCGCGGCCCTGGGCACTGCCGGCGCAACCCGCGCGGCACCCCACAGGCGCAACCGCCGGCGGGGCCCCCAGCACTCCTCCGGTCCTCCCGTCGCTGCCTGCGATGCGCTGGCTCGCCGGCGGCAGCGCACGGGCGCGCTGGCCGCGTCGGCGCGGCCGACAAGCTCTCCAGCAGCAGACGCGCGCGGCCGTGGTCGGGACAGACCGCGTAGCGCCGCCACCGGAGCTCAGGCCACCGCCGGCCATCTTCCTCTCCCTCTCTGTTTCTTCGATGAAGGAAAACGAACGCGGACGACGAACACTGCCTCGGTGGTCCTCCCGTGACCAAGAGACGTCCCTTCCTTATCCTCCTCCATGGGGCCCACGTGTCAGAGAAAGTGCCACCTCCTTTGCCCTTTAAATGCACTTGGTCCATTAGAATAAAGAGGGTAACAGAGTGGGTTCACTAGATCGGCTCATGGAGCCTGACCGCATGGACCGGTCAGTCCAAACAGCAGCCTGGAACACGCGCGTCCGCACCTACGAAAATGCTACGGCCACCCAGGAAAGCGTACAGGAGGGATGAAAATCTATTTTCCATGTGTCAGAAAATTTCTAAATAAACTATGTCCACCCAATACCCTACCCATGCAATTTCACCCTCGATCCTTTTACCCAAAATTCTATATTTATTTCCAAATTTTAATTCATTTATAAATCCTTTATAAAACTTTTTGAAATTCATAGCTCCTCCATCCTAACTTCAAATCACATGTTGCTTTACCTTTTTAAGTAATATGATTATAATTGAAATTTTATGTTCAAATTTTTACGATGCTTACGAGGCTTAATTTATTAATTAAGTCCCAAATTTTACTATATAGCTCGAAGGCTTGAAATTTCAGTAAGTCCAAATTTTTCCTATGGTTTGGAACTTTCAAAATTTCAAAGTTGTAGATTTTACTATAATCTGAGTCCCACAAAATTTGTTGACAAAATTTAATCAAGATTCATTTAATTTTTGTTATTTACATAATTATTATTATATCTTGAAGGTGTCATTTGTCCTCAAAATCCAAATTTATGTGTATACCACTGCAAACCTCATATGCTCATTACTTTTCAATTGCTTAATATTGTGCACTCCCAATCAATCCCTTGCATCCGCCAGCATCTGCTTTCGTCGTCGCCCTCTTTACAACCCAGTCTAGCCCTACAGTGGCCCACGAACGGCTACATTCGTCCTCAACTCTAAACAACAGGTGTCACTATCTTTTTTCATGCTTCTAAATTACTAACCTCCATGTACATTGCTTTCCATGTTAACTACATCCAAATTTTCATTTTACCGATACCAATATAATTGTATTTTACACTATTATTTCACGTAGAGATATATGCTTATTGTACAGACTTATCTTTTGCTTCCATGTACAATCATATAAAATGTTGCATTTCTGCCTTCCTGACCCGTGCTTCCCGTGCGAAGCACGGGGTTCTCTGCTAGTTTCTCTACAACACTTCCGTGTAGTAGTAGTGGATATGTCCTTTGATTGACTAAGATGGCAGTCGAATAGTTGTTTCACTTTTGCTTTTGAAAAGGAGTGATCGACAGCGGAACATCGACCTAAACAAGCAACCAGGGATGTTTTCCTTGCTGTCTTGCCCACTTTTGTCGATAAACAATTATCAAAAGCGGTAAAATTTCAGATGAAAGAAATGTAGAGAATTTTCTCAACAAATTTGCAAGAACATAAAATCAATTAATAAAAAAAAAAAACCTTGACCTGGGGGGACGACGCCCCACCGGTATTTCATTAAGAAGATGACCTTCTCACCAGATCAGGAAAATCCCCCGAACCCCAGCCTCCGCCCGACATGGGAGTCCGCTGCCCCGTGAGATGGGTTGAACTTCCACCATGCTTTGGCACGGGCGGGGGCGAGGGGATTTTTTAACCTTCGACCTGAAATTCGCTCCCCGGGGGATCGAACCCAGGACCTCAGGAGTGCCGCCGGCCTGGTCTTACCATTACGGTAAGGGGCCTTTGGCTAAAATCAATTAATATAGCTAGACACTCCACACTCTTCTCTGGCTCTCTTGTGTATCTACACAAACGTACAATACGAGCGTGCCGTATTCAAAATCCAAACCAAAACTTGGTGTATAGTAAGAAAAAAAAAAAAAATACTGCTTCCCTACGTCAAAAAATCGCGCCAAATCGTACCTACTACAAACCCGACACACGCAGCGACCACACCCGCACCTCGCCGTCGAAGCTCGCGCTGCACACCTTCCACTCCTCGTCGTCGTCGCCGCCGTCCACACCGTCACCGCCTGCGCGGGATCGCTTCTGGATCGGTGGCACAGGCGCCGCCGCGACGGACCTGACGGCGGTGTCGTGGGCGCCGTCGATCACCGCGACGCACGCGTACCCCCTGCCGTCCGCGGCGCGGCGCCAGGCCCGCACCGTCTGGTCCGCGGACCCGCTGACGACGAGCCCGCCCGGCGCGCACGCGACGGAGAGCACGGCCCTGCGGTGGCCCCTGAGGGCCCCGACCGCGACCATGTGGCTGGCGCTGTCCTCCCGCTCCCACACCAAGACGCACCGGTCGTTGCCACCCGAGTAGAGCGCCTGTCCGTGGCCCCCACACCCGACGGCCAGGGCGTTCACCGCCGCCGTGTGCCGGGACAGCGTGGCGACCAGGTGGTAGACGTGGTGCTTCTTGCCGCCGCTGAGAGCGAGCGCGCGCCGGGACGACGGTGGCTTGCTGTCGGGGCCGCCGGCCGCCCACACGCGGACGCGCTTGTCGGCGGAGGCCGTGTACACGGTGCCGTCGTGCGCCACGGCGACAGCGTTCACGGCGTCGTCGTGCGCCGGCACCGACTGCAGGCACCGCAGCGACGGCAGCGCCCAGACCTTGAGCGTCTTGTCCCAGGACACGGAGAAGAGGAGGCGCCCGTCGGAGGAGGCGGCCACCCCGACACGGCGTCGGCGTGCTCGATCCAGAGCCGGCGGTGGTGGCGCCGGACCGTCACGTGGTTGGACGGGACGGGGAACCGGCGCAGGCGATCGGAGACCGTGGGGAGCGACGCCGCGAGGCGGAGCCTGCCTGGCGAGCGCGAGGACACCCGCCACAGGCGTAGGCGCCCGTCCTGGTGCCCCGTCACGGCGCCGCCGTGGAGGTGCGCCACGCACTTGACCGAGCCCGCGGCCGCGGCGTCGTCCGCGGCCTCGGAGGTGGAGGTCGCCTCCATTGTCGACAGGTCGTGGAGCGCCACGCACGCTGGCCGTGCCACAACGACGAGGTCGCCGTGGAGTAGTCCCCCCGCCGCCGCCGTGACGACGGCAGCGGACGATGACGCGGACAGAGGGTGGAGTGTGGTGACGTGGACGAACGACGAGGCGAGGCTGGCCGAAGAGAGCGAAGGGAGCGACGGGAGGGACGTCGAGGACGACGACGCCTCCGACACGGCCGCCGCCGCGGCGGACGACGTGGAGACGGTCGACGAGGAGGACGACACCGCGGTGCCCAGCTTGCTGCTGCTGTTGCCGTTCCCTCCAGGCCGTCTCCGTCGCCGGTGCCGGTGCCGGTGGCCATGCAGAGGCGCGGGAGAAGAAGCTGCATTTTTGAGCGTGACGGGTGACCACTTTGTGGACAGGTCGAGACCTCGAGTAGAATGACGGGTCAGCCGCGGCTGCTCGACGGCAACGCGAGTCTATTTGTACAAGGCGCGGGTGGCTCGGGACCGGGCATCCGACGGCCCTGGCCGCGGCAGCACGTGAGTGAGGAAACCTTTGACGGTCCGGATCGACCTGATGTGACCCGTCGGCACGCGGTCGGGACAAGGTGTCGGAGGCTGGAGGCGGCGAAGACGCTGGCTGTGATCGAGTCGCTGGCGTGTCAATGTTCGACGTAATGAACGGGTGTGTGCGCTTCCTGCAGGGTCCCGATCAAGGGACCCAGATGTTTTCTTCAAAAAAACCTGACCCAGATGTTGGTTTGGTGCACTGTCGTCTCGAGGCAGAGTATTGCTGTATCAGTTTTTTATAAGCCAGTCGGTGTGAATCCTGCAAGATGATCGAATTTTACTGCGCTGTGACAGCAAAAATCACTGTGAATTTGTGCTCAATCTTGTTGCAAACAAGTTCTGCAACGTTTTGCGGTGGCCAGCGACACCAATAAACAAATCATGTTTCCCGGTCGGTGGTTTAATTTCCGTCCCGTGTCTCCCGCTTAAGACGGTGAAGGTTTACAAATCCTCGGTACTTGAAACATAGGCCGCAAGTCGCAATTGTAACGCATGGGCGAGACATGCCTGCTTTGTGTTCCTTTCTTTTCCATTTTTTGTATCGAAATAAAAGGAGCAGAGTACTCTGAATTTTGATCCGCATGCAAGGATGCAGCTCAATGGGGTTTGGTCAGCAGCTATATACTACTGTACTATGCAACACCAGTTCAGTAATGGGGTCATGTGAGTATGGATGATGGAACAAGCAGCACTAAGCTAATGCTCACTCACTTTGCATAGTATTGTAGCCGCAAGTAGTAAGTAGCCGCAGTAAAATATTTGCCGCCAAAGTGCAAACTAAATAATAACTAGTGTTCCATAAAAAAAAAAAAAACGGCACCGTTATGATCCAGCATGTTCAGATAAAAGCTAGCAACAGATTTGGAGAATAAAATCTTGCAAAGCGACGCCCCCAAAACGGTGGAGGTTAAGAGACAAACTTTGTCGGAAAAAGAAATAGTTTTTAGGACAAACTCTTTGCGCTTACGATTCCAACAAAGACAAGATTGCAGCATAGTGTTGCGTCCTGCTGCAAAACCTAAAAACTAGATAGTGTCCTGAAACGAGAGTAAAACAAGCATTACGACAAAGCCATTTCAGCTGTTCCACCAAGAGCAATATGACGCGTGTTACCAATGACACAGTACTTGCACGTTCCACAAAAAAAAGGCTTTCTTTGATCCAATCCCAGCACGTTCTGCCCAACAGCGTTGGATTAGGGAAAGATTATTAGCCTCCAACATGCATGTTATAATGGGAGAAAAAGCTAAAAGGACAGCGACAAATCTCAGATAAAATATGTTGAGTGAGTGAGTGAGTGAATATGATGTATGTAGCTCAGAAAAGGCGGGTGTGAGGATCATGGCCCAATCCCTGCGTGTTCTACTATACGATCGGACATGCTCCGGCCACTTAATCTTAGGCAAGCTGCAAGCAAATTTAAACCTGGTTTAATTTGGGCAGGCTTGCTTGAGTGCTAGCTGCTTTACGCGCACCCTCCTTGCTCTTGGTCCCCGGGCACTTCTGTAGCCGTGCTAGAATACAATTGCATGTTAGGTTTAGTGTTAGCCTATGCATCATTCAGCTCGGATCTCAAAATGTTCGGTGTTTGCAAAGAAATTAGTCAACTTGTCAAGCAAGCCAGCCGGCCTGGAATGCCGCTGCGAGGGTGCAAGGAATATCATGGCGCTAGCCATGTTGTTTGAGTGGAGAAGCGGCAAAGAATATGTGTTATCTATGTATATCCCCTGGCCTATGATTCCTATGTCATACGCTACTTTGTTTTTTCAAATTTTTAAATAAACTTGCTTTTCAAAGCTTGGATGTATTCTCTGAACATTGAGATTTTTCTTCCGATTTGTCTGTTCAAATATTAGGCTTCTCCAATTTGGCATCCTGCTCATTGGATTCGCCAATTTGCCAAGAATAAGAGTGATGCTTCGATAATCCTGCCATTTTGTTATTTTTAATTTATTTTTATCTTTTTTCACAAATCTAGCCACGTGGAGATGATCATCTCGCCCCTTATCTCTTTACACTTGTACTATTCTATACCGCTTGAAAAATCAGTCTCTTATTATAGTTGGCAGAGGAACAGAGCTCATATGGTGTACTTGCTTCCCTCCCTAGCTAGAAATTGGACATACTCCCTCCATACTTGAAAAGAAAGATATTTTGAAAAGATTTGGGTTAAACATTGGGAACATAAATCATAAATAACTTTTAAGTCGTTGTGTTTAGAAATGTGAAAATCATATCAATAGATTTGTCTTGAAAAATACGTTCATAAAAGTATATATATAATTTTAAATAAATATCTTTATAGAAAAGAGAAGTCAAAGTTGCGCTTTGGAAACCGTGTCATTGTCCTAAACGTCTTTCTTTTCAACTACGGAGGGAGTATGTATTTTCTTCTTGCAAACCACTGCTGCAAAACTTGATGAGAAATGAGAAATCTATCCACCAGAGCAAGCCTTTCTTATCCTCGATTAGTAACTTGCCATTCTGTTCATTTTCCTCAACTAGCTAGGGTATGTTTTCCTATTAAGCCCCCTTTAGATCATTTTTATATATCAAATTCTTGTGTTTTTAATTTCTTTGTTTTGCATATGCATTTTGATCATACACCTATCTATGTTATGAGCTCTAAACTAAAGTCAAAATCATTTGGGAAGCTGTCTAATTACAATTAGTAACTACTACTGTTGAAACAGTGGTTCGACAATGGGAGGAATACCTCCGCTCCTCCGGTGCCCCGAGCTGAGGAATGCGTAAAAGTGGCTAAGTATGAATACAACTATAATACTGAATATTGTGTATCATTAATGTATTCAACAACTAACCCATTACATGGAGTCAATGCTCCGTATTTTTTTTTTTTTTTTTGAGTTAAAGGGCAATGCCCCCTGTCATTGCATTGCAAGGACAACAATTACAAGGTTATGCGTTCTTAGGTGGGATACACCTGTCTATTAGTATATTGATTTAATGGTTCTCACATCAAATGCTTAAAGACATAGATCACAAAGAAACAACAGCTAACGTAAAGCAAATATTCAGATATTGCAAGCTTCATGTAGGAGGCTGGTCCAAAGCGTCTTTCCGATCTGTAACTCCTCCTTCTTCTCGTGAGCTTTTTTCCTCACTTCATCGGGAATCTTGAGGTCATTCCAGTCCATCGCCTTAGCAAACATATAGGAATTCCAGTCATCCTCCACCTTTGTTATGCACTGATTCTCGGCCTCGGCCGATGCCAAGAGCTTCAATCTTGCCAACCTTGAATTGTACTCTTCCCTCCTCTCCTTTGGGCATAGTATGAATTGTCTAAGATGCTAACAAGCACATTCAAATCTCTTAGGCTTGGATTCCTAAGCCCCTAAAATCTTTCATCACAGATAGGCTATCTGAATTAACCTGTGGATTCTATGTCTTTCTTCACTATCATTCCAAATACAATTAGCCATCTGTGTATTTAGCATTTTGATAGCTCATTTTAGGAATTTGATTAAAGACAAAAGATAAATAGGAATACTCGTTAGACAAGACCTAATCAACGCTCCCTATTTAATTTATAGCCGTCAATTACAACCAACGTCTAGTTATAATTTAACCCTAGAATATTCCTAGGATATCCTTTCTCTTTTTAGAGGATATGTCGGGGGTATAATCGCCATCCCTTTCCGGTTACGCCTTAGCCTTTTGGGCTTGTCTTACGACCCACTTGGGGGCTCGATCCATGGGGGGGATCGTGTCGATCCTTTCTTCCCCATTCCTCATCTCCGCTCCGGCCTTTGGGTTCTCCTCCTTGGGCACCATCTTGCTCAACATTGTCCGTTTCCCGAAGACCTCCACGAGGCTTCCTGGCTGGAATGAGACGACACGTGTTTGGGCGGATGTTCGAGCAGAGATGTTGTCTCCGCTCAGCAAATCGAAGAGTCGCACCCAATCCTACAAGAAATGCCTCAGTACATGGTTATCTTAAAGTTTTACGCAAGGTTTTGAATACCACCGGGCTACGTCCCAACAACTACTCCTTCCATTCAAATAATTATAAAAACATTTATCTAGATATAAATGTAATATTTTAATGGATAACAAAACCTATATATGAGGAAATGCTAAAACATCTTATAATTTAGAATGAAGGAGTAGCTCCCAATAATGTAGATTAGATTGTACTAGGTGCCGATGAAAAGAATACCGGGGCAATCGATGATTAGATGGCGTTTGACTAGCGCCACCCTGATCAATCATCGCTCGCGTTTCAGCAATTCAGGCGCATCAGTTAAAGATCCACTTGCTTTGAGCAAGTGGCCACTCTTGTATTGTAACATCGGTTTTCAAGCAACATCTCCAGGCACACAAGTATATATATATATATATATATATATATATATATATATATATATATATATAGAACGAACCATGACTATTGACGGCGACGAGATCGATCGACGCACGTTGAAGTTGAAGTGTGTATAGACTATGTCGTTAGACAATTGGTGTTTTCTGACTGATGAAAGGGGTTTGAGTACTATGAATTGCGCGAGCGTGACGTACGTAAGCCGCCATCCTTGATGCTGTGGCCTGGGGCAGAGCCAGGGAAAGCACGCACGCCGCAGTGACCAAGCAGACCTGGAAAGCCCGGAAGGATCGATGCTTTCAGCCTGGCTTTCTCTCTCTCAAAAGCTAAGCTTGCTCGATCGCGTTCTAGTCTTGGGTACGTACCAGCGCGAAAGCACCGTGGTCCTCCGCATCGATGATCATCCATCAACAGCAAGCTCTGACAAGTGAAAGGGCGTTCGGTATTGTGGAGTGGTAGGGCAAATCAAGGGCCTTGCTCTGCTCTGCAGGTTTTGTGTACATGGGGGACAAATTGTCCGAATAATTGAGCAAAGTTTGTGTTGTGTAGGAACCATTTTTTTTTAGAAAGGCGTTGTGTAGGAACCATCGAAAGAGAAAGAGAAAAAAAGTCAAAGAAACAAAATGTGGCCTCCTCGTACGGTCATCACTAGTAGCTGATGGCTGTCGGTAGACTCGGTACTATATCATCATGTCGGGCCGATCAGAAGATATAATATATGCTGTCCAGGTGGCGAACGCAGGCTGCAGGCAGTACTACTAGTAGGTCAAGGACTGCATCGAGTATAGCGGGGGACCCTGTAAACCCTGGCCGGCCCCGGCCGCATGCACCCGCAGCAGAGAACACCTGGCCTCGCCTCGTTGGCCGACACACGATCCGCCTTCAAATTGGACCCGAGTAACGCGTCGCTTTCTCGCGTCGTACGCCGTGTTTGCTGCATCGTGTCGTGCCAGCATCCGTCGTGCCGCGTGAGGTCACTCGATCGGCTAGTGAGGTGTCGTATGGCGATCCGTCCGTCTCGGAAACGTTACGTGCTCTGCTGCCACGTGCCATCGAGTTCGATCGAACCAACGGCCCAGGCGAAAGCGAGAGCGATCCAGAGGGTGATGGGGGTGGTGGCAGGATGGGCGTCCACGTTCGATGCTGGTCTGGTTGCACAAGCTGTTGCTGTTCCGGGAATGGATAAAAGGGGCAGGTAAAACGGACCATGCAGCGGAAAGTGACAGAGCCGGCCACCCGTCTCGCTCTCAGTAGTACGCTGGCTCAACCACGCCCTACTACGCGCCTGCCCATGTACACCGCTTTCATACACGTCGTTCGCATCGCACCATGTTTGACTAACCTATAGCGGAAAGCCGTGCCACTAACACATCCATCGCGCGTCGCCTGCCACGGCGTACATCCATCCTCCTGTACGTGCACATATATGTTTCGATCGTGAACACAATTGATGCGTGTACACACACGTATTTTTTCAAATACTAGCTAGTCGCATCAGCTAGGTAGCTAGCTAGTACTACGAATCAGGCATCAATCAAATCAAAGAAACTTATGTAAAAGCGAGTCTCAGAATGCGGTCGATTGGTTTTGATTTTCTCGTACTAGAATCCAACGGCCGTCGACATCATCGCGTTCGGTGCGATTTTGTTGCCTTCGCCGGCGGCGACCATCATAGATATGCTCGGTGCGTCCAGCGTCCAGGTGGCGGCCTCGCAGGCGGTAGGTCAAGGGCCGCATCGCATCGATCATCGAGTAGAGGGAGGGACCCGGAGGAAACTTGTAGTACGATGAACCAACCAACCAACACGAGGAAAGTCACCACCATTGCTGGCCGGCCGGTGGTGCTAGGCCGGCCCATGCACGCAGACATGCTTTGCTAGCTTTGCATGTGCTCAGGTAGGCCATTCATCTTACAAGGAATCGATCGATCGATCGATCGGTTTTGTTGGCGTCAATGGCGAGAATGATGAGAACGAGATCGATCGGCAGGAGAGGAGAGCGTTTGGTCTCGCTGGCTGTCGTGCCAGGCGCCACTGAGCTGAAATGGGAAAAAGCTAGCGTCGTGGTTCTCAACTGCTCGACAGAGTCGATCATCTCAGGGTCCGGCCTAATTGCCCTTGCTTTCTTCGTCCCCTACCATACCTTGGGTGGTGAGTTAAAGGTGGTGGTTGCCTTTCATGTCTGCCTGGTTGCTGATCGAGCTTCCAAAGACAAATTGACGCCGGCGACGACGGGTTCCATCCCTTCGTCAGCGTGGCATGCCATTGCCATTGACGCCCCATACAGTAGCAGCTGCGATCTGCTTGTCATCACCGCACGAGGCGACGGTAGACGATGAGTTGACGTTGGACGGATTTTGGAGGAGTAGTAGTTTAGTTTGAGTCACCAGACACCAGAGGACGAGGCGTGATGGTGTCCAGATTCCACAAGAGGGGGATGCTGGGCTTCCTTTTCGGGCCCCAACGGCCGGCTTCGAGCCTTCATCAATACGGCCCACATAATCGATCAAAACGGGCCCTCTTACGGCCCATGAAACTCATTATCTGGATGTGCATCATATTGCTTAGGAAAAGAGCAGTCCAATTTTCCTCCATCACTTTCGCGAAAGCCATTAATTAACTCCAAAACCAAATAAATCAGCTTCCTCAACTTTTCAAATTGTGTATTTTACCTATAGATGTGCATGTAGCCCGTAGCCCGTCGGTACGGCCCGAGGCACAACACGGCCCGGTGACCCTAGCCCGAGGCCGTGCCTGGGCCGCCACCTCGGCCCATGGCATGGCACGGGCACGGCACGGTGTAATGACAGGCATGGCGACGGCCCGATGAATTTTGATCCAGCCCACTATAATCCATATATATGTGCAATGGCGAATTGGCTTGTATAGTCTAATGGTAGGACGGTCCAGTGGGACGCTACCTACCAGGGTTCAAATCCCGGTGCTTTCGCACCTTTTCTTGGGAATTTTCCCGGGATTTTCGGCGTTATGCTTTAAGTGGTAGCGGCGTTCCGTCGGCGACGAGGCGCCCCACGGTGACTTCAAGAATCTCCGATCTGCCGGCCGCCCAGATCCTTCGGAGGTGCTCATAGGGGTAGGGTTTGCGTGCGTGTGTTCATAGGGGTGAGTGTGCGTGCGTGTTGTGAGTGTGTCTGCGTTGTCTTGTGTCATTCTCAAAATATATATATATGTGCAATGTTTCACTCCTAACCCCAACTTTCTCCCTCTCACTCCCAATCCCAGATGACGGCGGCTCCTCTGCTCCTCTAGTCCGCAACTCCACGCCCTTTGCCGAGCACCGCGCTCGCCCCCCCCTCCTCCGGTGGCGGTTCTACTCCTCTGGCGTCCGAGCTCGTGGCCATGGCGGACCTGCTCCTCGTGCCGGTGCGCCGCTCCACGGCCAGGCTCCGCGGGGCTGCCTCCCGCTCTTCCGGACGGCGCGACTCCCTCCGGCCACGGCCGTCTCCAACTCTCCCTCCCTCGCTGCCTCCTTGCGGCTCCATCTCCGGCTCTCCACGGACGGCGCGGCTCCCTCGCCACCTCCAGCTCTCCCTCACCGCGGCTGCTCCGACCATGGCCATCTCCAGACGGCATGGTGGCACGGCGGCACGACGCGTGCTCGTGCACGGCCCGATGGCCCACGGGCCGCGTGCCTTGGGCGGCGGCGTGGCACAAAGCGGCGGCGCCGACACGGCGCGGCCAAGACGGTGGCACGGCGCCGCACGATCGCTCCGACACGCGCCGCACGACACGATGCACATCTATAATTTTACCAACCAAGAGCGGTTTTTAAAGGCGTTTGGCTACAATGAAGTCAGGTTTTTCTACGCTAACGGTGATTTTGTTTTTTTTTTTTTATTCGTCTGAGTCTTTAAAAAAATATAGTAAATCATAAAAAAAATATAAAATATTTAAGACGAATTTTGTTAGACTCCACATGAATTGATCTATATACAGTGAAGATATGATATGATATGCTTTAGTACATTTTTTCGTTATGAAAGTTTTATTAGACTCCACATGAATTGATCTATACAGTGAACATATAATACGATATGTATTTACTTCCAGGCACCGACGTGCACTCTGCTATCCTTTTCTCAATTGTATTGTACTAACAATTTTGTCTTGCCCTCTAGTAAGAAACATTCCTAAACTTGTTTGTGAACTGCATATACCGCCATCAAGCAAGGTGAGTATCACACACAGGCAATGCAACATTATAACATCCCTGAAATTGGAATTTAGGCACTCAAACCCGCTTTCCTTGTGCTCTCCGGTCAAAGGGATCAACTACTTTCGACCTCGTCAGGTGAGGCCTTGCCAGCGAAATTCCTCTTTTAATCGCATGATCTTTATATGTGAGTCACACAAATTTCCCTCTATCACCTCTCTGTGCAACAGTTAAAATATATTTTTTAAAAAATTATGCGTATATTTTCAAGAGACTGGTTAGCTTTGATGAAATTAACAATTACGCAGGCTTTTACAACAAAGATAAGTTTTGTAGTCACAAAAACATTCAACAGCCCATGAAGAACTCAAGTGCATTCATTTCCTTAAAAAAAAAAAAAGTGCATTCATTTCAACAGTATAACTTGATATTCACAATGGCTATGTTACATGCAGTACGGTACGGGTATCGGATACAATACGCATCGGATACGTGGATACGCACTTTCTCAAAAGAAACTCCACTAAAATGGTGTATCCGAGTATCCGTATCCGTGTATCCGACGTCGGATACGGATACGTCACCCTCTTTGGAGTATCCGTGTAACATAGCACAATGGTATGAAAAACATCAAAAAAAAAAAACACGATCGAAGGGGAAACGCCCCTACCGTATTTCATTAAGAAGAATGTGATTCTTCCCGATCGCGAAAAAAACCCCAAACCAAGTGAGAGGATTTTTATTACCCTCAACACGAAATTCGCTCTTATCGAGATTCGAGGTGCTTCTAGAGTGTTGGGCTGATTGGGGTAACCAACTGAACCCAACATTAGTTATGCAAACACAAATATAGGAGATTTTTTTTTTTTAATTCAAGCTTCCTCAACATTAGTTATGCAAACACAAATATAGGAGATTTTTTTAATTCAAGCTTCCTGGAGTTTCATGTTGAGGGGAATCTTTACCTTTGACAGTTGTAAAAATTAGCTCCAAATTATTTCACCAATTGGTCTTTTTTTTTTTTTTTTAGATAGAAGAGAGCAACGGACTCGTTTGGCATGCCTCCTACAGCTTTGGCTCCTAGCTACCGTGCCTGCCAAGAATTTCGCCTTCTCCGGCGCCGATCCCGCCCGTTCTTGCGCCGCTGGTAGGCCGAGGATGCGGAACCTTCTCACGGTTTGCACCGCCGCCGTTCTCGCCTCTCTTGTTGCCTTTGCGTGTCGCTTGGTTGGTTGCGGTTTTCGAGTTCCCTTCTCGTCTCAAGGATGAGTTCATGGTTTGCTTTTGCTTCGAAGATCGAGGCCGTCAGTTTTTTTTCAGAGGTTATTGCTGCGGTTGTAGTTTTATCACCGGATCGGCCTTGAGCGGTTCAAGCAAGCCAGCTTAATTATTTATTTTATTTTATTTTATTTTGTTCATGACCTAATTTTCCATGAGCATCGATAATCTCGTTTGAACGTTGCAAGACTCGTTCTTTCATGCTGTTCTTACTCGTGTAGTAGCCATTTAAAGAAAATCTGAAATTTTAAGAAAAATCTGTAATTTTAGACTTTCTGTGCTGGAATTAGATTATTTTTTTCGATAGAAAAAAATTGGTGCCAACTGATGGTATTCTTCGTGCAAGCCTCCTGGAGCTATCTGTGGAAATTTCGAGTTGTTCAGAGCATGCTCTGCTTGAACATCAGCACTTGCAAATCATTTTTTAATCGCGTTTTGACAGGACTCGTTTGAGCTTGGCAAAAGGGAGCAGGCTCTCGAGGAAATGTCGACATCGAGCTCGGGTTGCAAGGTGACCTGATTAGTTCTGCGCAGCCAGGTTTTGAGGGATTCTATGAACAGGTCCGTGTATTTCTATCTGGCAGAGTTGGTCTCATCCTGAAAAACATCTGAAGAATTGGTCAATAACATAATATGGTTGCAGCCTAACGCATTAAACTTTATGGTACCACAAAATTCAGGTCAAGGAGATTGAAAACTTGCTCAGCATATTGACAAAGTTACTGAAGGACCTTCAGGTGACTGCCAACATCAAATTGGATTTTTTATGTTACATTTATTTAACTCCAGTATATTACGGCCTACTGTTATGTTCTAGAGCTCGTATCTCAGCATTACTTCAGAATGTGTCTGTTATATTTATTCTAGATGCTTTTTGCTTGTTTGCTGACTGAACAATATTAGTCTACATCTAAAGATTTTCAATTTATGCAGAACTCAAATGAGGAGTCCAAAGTTGTCACGAAGGCATCTGCGATGAAAGGTACAATATCGGATATCGCCATATCGGTTTTTTTATACAAGTAGAATAGCATTGGAATTTTCTTCCTCAAATGTTATATAACTAATGATTATTTCTTTTCTACTTGTAGAGGTAAAAAAACGCATGGAGAAGGATGTCAGTGAAGTGACAAAGATTGCACATCTGGCAAAATCAAAAGTGGAGCAACTGAACAAAGATGTTAGTTTTCTCCCTTCTTTACACTTGTTTCCTGCAAATATATGAGAAGCAATTACATGGATAGTAAGTTATGACTGAAGTTTTACCATCTATCTTATGCTATGCTGATTACCCTTCTACAGAATGCTGCGAACAGAGAAAAGCTAGGATTTGGCAAGGGATCAGGTGTGGATCGATCCCGGACAACAACCACTATGTAAGGCCCCTGTGATCATTTCCTGTTTTCCCTTGTCCTCTTTATCTGTTTCTTGATATGATTGATTATTTGATGGTTTTGTTGCAGTGCATTAACAAAGAAGCTGAGAGAACGTATATTGGAGTTTCAGGTACCTACTTTTAACTTCAAATTCCAGTTCTTATGCATAATCTATATGGAGAACATGTTTTATGCATGCTTATTAACTAGAAATGGTGCTACATATACGGCCAAATTGTGTGTTCAGTGATTTTCTGACTGTAGAATGCTTATAGTCTGATAAAGCTTGAAAAAAAGCTAAAAATATTCAGTTTTTTTTTTATGCGAGGAAAATTTTCAGTTTATGCTCCTTAAAGATTATAAATGTCCGTTTGTAAATGGGCATGCAATTTTACTACGATGTATTTGCATGTCCCCAGACATTACGAGAAGAAATCCAGAAGGAATATCGTGACGTAGTGGAGCGTCGTGTTTTCACTGGTCTGCTTTCTCAAACTCTTAAATATACTTTTAACTGTTTGCAATTTAGTTGCATTATAGCTTAATTATTTTATCCATTCTTGCAAATATCCAACCAAACAGTAACGGGCGAGCGTGCTGATGAAGAGGTAAGAGAATACAAATAGTCTTAACTTCAAGCTAACAATTGTTAGCACACCTGCACTGCATATGCCGTGCTTCTAACACGGAATCAAAATTCAGACAATCGACAAGTTGATAGAAACAGGCGACGGCGAGCAAATCTTCCAGAGAGCAATTCAGGAGCAAGGGCGAGGAAGGGTACTAATTCTTTCGGCCTGTGTAACTGCAAGAATTTCAGCCTGGATGCTGACAAAGATGGATGGTGAATTTCTCGCATTTGCAGGTACTGGACACACTGCAGGAGATCCAGGAGCGCCATGACACGGTGAAAGAGATTGAGAGGAAGCTTCTTGATCTGCATCAGGTAATGAATGACCAATCTTTACTTTCAAAAAAAAAAATGAATGACCAATCTCCTAGTTCAGGTTGGCTCCTCACTTGTTCCGTGTATTAAATTCTCCTGAATGCAGATTTTCCTCGACTTGGCTGTATCGGTCGAAGCTCAAGGTGAGATGCTGGACAACATTGAGACGCAGGTATGATGATTGATGCTTTGTCACTCAATTTTTATTTTTCTTGATACCTGCAACCACATATTTCATTAAACATTAAAAGAAGGCAACTGGCCACAGAATTATTAGCACCATATTTATTGAAAGATTCGATTTTTTTTTTTTTTCTAACTTATGATGTATCTATACTCAGGTCACAGGTGCAGTTGAACATATTGAGAAAGGAACAAACCTTCTCCAGAAAGCAAAGAAGCTGCAGAAGAACACACGGAAATGGACTTGTATTGGCATAATCATCCTCCTGATAATCATCCTTGTCGTCATCCTCTCCTTGCAACCATGGTCGTGGGGTAAATAAGCAGCAAACAAGAAGCATTGTTCCCATGTTGATTTTGGTTGGTGATATTACCTTTAGTATTTTTGTTATAGCTGTGCATAGTCAGAAGGTGCGAGATGGTCCTGTACATCGTATTGAAAACATTGTTTTTTTCTTTTTTTGTTTGGAAGAGAAACTTTGGATGTGAACTTTGGAGCTTTGGTGTTCCAGCTAGCTCGATCTGGAGGTTTTTTTTCTTTTGGCAGATCGTCGGTAGTTAGTCGTTTTGGATGTCCCCGGGGAGTAGGGCATAAACTAGTTGAGTTGGCTGTCGTTATCCTGAGTTGGTAGTTTATTTAGTTTAAAATTGTTAGCGCTGGTTTCTTTTGTTTCTGGTACGATGACTTGTTGTCGTTGTCTTGTTTGCTAGTCTCCTGAATGAGGTATAAAACTGCTATATGTATTTCCGTTTATCTTAATAGAAATGGGTTTCCTGGATGGAAAAAAAAATGTGCTAGCTACCGAATCTTTTCATACGTATAACATATTTTCTAGAATAGATTATGTAATAACATGACCTTTTCTATGCAATTATTTTGTCAAAATTTCCTCCTGTGGAAAATCACGGATGAAAGGGCCCTTCCGGGTGATTACGAGATTTGGCAGATTCTGCTGTCTTTTCTTTGATAGTATTTGTTTATTTATTAATTTACTAGGAAATATGCCCGTGCGTTGCAATGAGATTTATATCCTGTGTCATTGTCCTAACTCGAAGGAGTATAGCTCATGAAGATATAACAATTAGTAATTACAATTTAATTTCTTACAAAAGATATAACAATTTATAGTCTAGAAAGAAGCGATTATTAATAATATAGTGTTGTAATTGTCAATTCTTGATAATTCCATTGCTTCCTATTTCAATTTCAATGTAGCCATGAAAAATACAATAAAAAAAGAACATGGGTGCATATGAATTATTAAATAACGTAAGATATGTTTTTGCGACTTGCTAATTATGAATTATTTTAGAAGAAGTCTGTTTTTTTATTGCAAATTGTAGTCAGTTTTTTGGTTTCCCTTTTCACAACTTCCCTTATCTAATTCTCTAGATTATCCTTATCCCGGGCATACCCTACTTTGTACACGTACACTACTTTTCTTAAATTCCAGTCCTAGAAAATAAAATAAAAAACTCAATTTTAGGAAGATACTATTTTTTTTGAAAAACCTTGAAAGAAAATTGGACTTGGTATTCCATGACTATAGTACCTTTAGCACGTCGCCGATGTTGATAAGAAGTGCACCGGCACGACGTCCACCCAGGCATCTCCATGGCTGTCGAGCCTCACCTACAAAGTAGTGGCACTGCATCAGGGTCGCTTCAAACTTGCACTGCCCTGTCCAGCTGCTCGGCCCTCACGCCGAGCGCTTCCGACAGCAGGCCGGCGATCACCTTCCTGAGCGGCCGCTGGTACTCCAGCAACGCGTCCAGGCACACCGCGTGGAGGTGGCCGATGTGGGATTCGCCGTCAGAAGCGGAGAACGAGCGTGTTGCGCCATGGCAGGAGAGGCTTGTTGGCAGGCTGCCCGGCGTTCCACAGCGGCATGGGACGGTGGTGTAGATGGCCGGCCGGTATTCTTGACGGAGTAGCACGACGAGCGCGCCAGGTGCTCGTTGAAGGCCCTGACCGCGGAGAGCGCCGACTCGACGGTGCCGGCCGGGATGCCGTGGTTGGTGATCTGGAAGAAGCCGCAAGAGCTCGCCACGACGCCAACGAGCGCGACGGCCGCGGGAGGGAGAGGTCGACAGTTGGGGCGACCAAGGCCTCCATGGTGGCCGCAAAGGAGATCGATCCACGCAGCGTGCGTCAGGAACGGCGGCGGCACCGTGGCGACGCCGGACTCGATGAGGCCGCGCAAGCTGGCACGGGATTCATAGAAGTCGAACAGGGCCAGGTTTGGGGCACGAACTCTAGAGATCACGGCTGTGATTCATATACACGGCGGACATTTGTGTGTAATTATGGATGTTTATGTGATTTTTGTTTCTTTTGGAATTGGAATTGGTTTGGGATACATGAACTCTGTAGTTCACGATTCCTGCTGTGATTCACGTACAGGGATATAGAAGGGCAGAAGAAAACTGTCTACCGCGAGAAGGGTAGGTGAAAGAAAAAGAGGTGGAAAAAAAAGGTAGAAATTTTCGTACTTTAATAGTAGGTATAGATAAAATCCAATATCTCAGTTTGTTTTGAACTATTATACTTCCTAGTAGGCAATGGGTGTACACCTATACTATCCAATATATACACCGGTAATGTTGGACACATATAACCTATAAACAAAAGAAGATGGACACCACAAGGCTTACTACAGCATAAAATCTATTTCCAACTGCCAGTAAAATATGTGTTTATTTTCTTTAAGAAAAATTCTGCCATATTTCCCTCCAAGTTCAAGTTTAGCCTGTATTCATTTTAATCAAACTAACTTCATAATAAGTTGAGAACAAATATTTGCATATATTAAAGCATTAGTGACCACCGACGTTGCGCAGCTTGCGCTCAACTTGAAGTCGTCTGGGGGTTGACGTCATTGTTTCGTCGCCGCCGTTGCTTGGCCGTGGGCCACCGATGGCGCGCTTGGATCCACCTCGGGCAGTCGCTGCCGAGTGTGTGACGCCCCTAGATGCTCCATTACTTGGGTGCCGGCGACCCGGACTTCCACTCCTACATCTAGTTGGCGTCTCCCCGAGTTTAGGCCTAGCGTTGCTGCATGTTGTTCTAGCGGTGGGGTCGTCTGGTTTGGTGGGGTGCTTCTTGCTTTCGGCAATTGTTGTCGTCTTGTCTGTTTGTGATCACTCTCTCCGTGGTCGCTTTGTGTTGTGTTTGTGTTGTGTTGTTGTTTATATTCTTTAGCCAGTCTTGACTTTTTTCTCTTAATGGAAATGACACGTGAAGTCGTGTTCGAGAAAAAAAAAACAAAAGTGAACACATACTTAATTACAAACTATTAACATTGTGTATCATAAAGAAAAGAGAAAGACATATCACATACTTAATTACAAACTATTAACTTAGGATGTTTTGCATGCCTCAAAATCCGATAGTAGATAGATACCTCGCACTTCTCGTTATTACGATATTTTTTTTTCCACAACGGTTACCCGAATTTCATTACTTTCGCAACGAAATTACAAAGTTTAAACCACGTTTAACGATTCATTTTTTAGACAAAAAAGTAAACCACCCCTCCCAAGAACGCCCAGGGTCCCTGAGAGGGGGCGGCCAGCCTACCCTGCCCAATGTAGCAGAAACATTTACGCAGACAACTGAACGAAGTACAAAACGAGTGCCTCCGGCACGGCCTACCAACATTACATCCTAGAGGATAGACAGAAAAGCAACTTGCAGTGAACTACTCTTCAGCTTGATCTGTTCTTTATCCCTGATCAACCCACGAATGGCACCAGCTGATTGTCTTGGCGTTGATTCTGTCCTCCTTGCTTATGGAAGGATAATGCCGCCGTCTTGATCACCTCAGCGCCTGCAATCACCTGATTCTTGAGGTCCTCCTTCATCAAACCTGCCCAGTATGTAAGATGTACGCAGATTAGGCACACAATCTCAGTAGGAGATTGTAATCTTTTGTTCTCAAAGTAGATTGAGTTTCTTGTCCGCCAGATTGACCAACATACAGCTGCTAGTCCGAAAAAACGAGTGTTTTGAGCTTTTGGAAGAATGGACCGGATCCAAGGCCAGTACTGTTCAAACGAAGAGGGTCTACACCTGACCCCTATGTTTGACGAGATTTTGTACCAAATTTCTCTAATTATGTACTATAAGGAGAAGCTAGTATAGAAAAGATAAGAAGCTAGCACGTTCCTTCATACAAGCTAGAATGGAGAAAGCTAATAGGTGCGGTCATATAATATACTTATGTGCGCCTGTATATGTGCAGAACCCGCTGTACAGCTCACATGTGTACGCCGGTCTCTGCCATGTATTTTTCTTGTATAATTGTACATCATCTGGCCGGGTCGACGCAGTACGACGCGACACGACTCGATGGATGGTCCAGAATATTCTAGAATACTTGTGTATATACGGCCGGCAGATCCATATGATGATCGCCAGGTAAAGCATTTGGACTAGCTAAATATGCGTACGTATATTAGGCTTCCTTCACAATATATATGCAATGGAACTCCATTTTGTTGGGCCCGCATGTCATGGGTTCATGAGAGAGGTGCTGATTGATCTCAGTGTCATATGGAACACACACGTACGTCTACGTGGCAATCAAATATCTCAGCTTCTAGAACTTTGATCGCGAAGGATAACCATCACGCGGAGATAAGTACGCCAACAAGGCTGGCGCCGGATATCTCGTGCGTACCTAACGAACTCCGGCGGCGCGTACGTGCAGCCCAACAGGCCCAGCGTTACCCTAGTTCCTGCCTATATAAAGGACACCCAGGGCTTCACGCCAGGAAGATCACACTTTGCATCAATGCGCCGTCAGGCTGCCGAGCAGGGAGTGTATCGCCGCCGGCTGGAGTAGAGCCCAGGCGTTGGCTTGGTCCAGCCCTGCCCTTGAATGGGGAGGAGACTTGCAAGGAGGCCATGCATCCCTCCACGTTCAGGGCATGCTGACTTTAAGAGGAGGATGGACGCGCACCCTATGCGCTCCCTATGGCCGGAGATGACGATCGGCGGCAGCCGGGCTAGGAGAGATCTGTTCGAGTAGGCCATCGTGCAGCCACCACGTTGCCGTCGGCCAAGATCCATCCACGATGTCACCAAGTAGGCGCCACGACGACGACCGGGAGCCATCCATCAGGTGCATGGGTCGGATGACCGAGGATGAGGAAGGCAGCCACCGATACGGCGCTGTCGAGACAGATGTACAACCCTGGCCTTAACTCATATGCGCCGGGAGATTTGTCATCATCTACACGTACTCCTCGTTGTTAATCAACATGAGGAAGATCATCAGAGTATACATGTATACAAGTGCCTCTTATACATGTATACGAGTGCCTCTTTGTTCTCATCGGTAGCACGGGCAGGGTCCTGCACTGGTCGGCAGGCACGTTCTCGTCGTCGGCGTCACAAGGCGGATGCCCAGCGTAGGCTAATCATCACATTGGCATAAGGCAGGTCGCACGGAGGGAGCATCGTGCCTTGGCCGCTGTCACAGCGCCATCCATCCACGACCCGGCTGCGCCAAGCCACCGCTTGGCGGCCAGCCAATATTCTACCCGACCGACGGGCAAGAGGAACGGCCCGTATTGAGCACCATGGAGCCGCCGGAGTTAACACTAGCGCGCTATGCCATGGCGTGCTAACGATGTCATCCTGATGTTCTGGCCGTGCTACGTTGGCTCCATCTACCACGTCACCAACATCGCGGCGCCATGTCGATGTAGAAAGGCTCCAGCCATGCAAGGCAGCTGCAACGTGCACCGGGAGGCTGATGCGTTGCACACACCAGCTATCACGCCGAGGAGTATGGGGACGGTCTTCATTGACGTCCACAACCATATCTGTCTACACCATCGATGACACCGCCGAACGACGAAGGCGAACCTGGACGACGTCGACGATGGTTTTGCGTCTACGCCGACGCTGTAACCGCACTCGAGATGCGAGGTCAGATGGCTCGGCACATACGCCAAGACATGATGAACGCGTCGCCGACGTCCGTGGCAGGATGACACCTGCATGGGCAACTCCACCTACTTCGCCACCACGTGTCCCTCTCGACGCCGACGAGGCAGACACCACACCTGGCTGCGCCATGTATATCCACTACGCCGACATTGCACCGGGCTGCCAGCCAGCAGCTTCGTCTACACCGACGACATCGCCGCACTGCAAGGGGTGAGCCCGGTCGCCATCGACAGCGGCTCCATCTACCTCGACGCGGCCGCCGTGTTGAAGGAGGGATCCTCGATGCTGTCGACATTGGCTCCACAGGAGGACGACGCCGCCGTCGATGGCGGCTCCACATCTACACCAACGCCGTCGCCGCACTTGAGATGCGAGGTCGGTTGTCTCAACACATGCGCCAAGCCACGACGAACGCGTCATCGGCGTCCACGGCAAGAAGACGCGTACATGCATGAGCAACTCCATCTACTTCGCCACCACGCGTCCTCTCGACGCTGGCGAGGCAGACAACGAGACGCGCCCACACCACGGAGGTGAGCCGGGACGTACGCTGTCATCAATGGCTCCACACCTACGCCGGCTTCCGCATGCCAACAACATCACGCCAAGCAACGGCTGATCAAGGCACGACCATGCCTTCTAGCGCCTCAGGCGAGATTGCGGCGAGGTACTCTGGAGCGCCGCGATGCATCGGCAATGCATGCTTGCAAATGCATGTGCGATTGCACGTACGTGCTCACATGCAAGCTAATAGCCAAGAGGACACCAACAACTATCTCGAGTGAGCTGCACGCGTATATGGCCGTGCGCCTGAATTGTCTCTACACGCAAAGCACACCATTGGGAGCTCGACAGCTGTTTGAGCCCTGAATTAACATGTATAATTTTATCTTGTGTTTCAGGTGAAGCTGCTGAGACATTCGAGTCGTACGCTTCTACGACTCTATCTACTACCACCACTACACCCCAGCCAACGCCGACGAGGCGGACGACGTAGACGAGTTCAAGTCTTCATCAACTACTACTACTTCGACTACTCCACGCGATCAAGTTCCACGGCGTACCGGGGACGACGTTGCTGAGGAAGTCCAAATCAGTCCAAGCTACATCAACCATGCAAGTGCTCCTACCACTACAACAAACGTGCCGTTCGACACCGGCGAGGCGAACGACACAGCGGCGTGGTTAATACTCTAGCCCACGTTCTACCGGCTCATGGACCGACGAGGCCATGGACACGCCCGACGCCAACCCCATCTACACCAACACACAAGCATGGAGAAGTGAAGCGAAGATCGGCGACGACGACCAACGAGCTTAATCGGAGGTACTCGTGGAGCCTAACTCACGGGGTAATTAACTAGGAGCTTTCCGAGGCCCTAGGAACCATGAAGACCACATCGCCTATGTCAAGGATGCCGCCTTAGGCTACCTATGGAGCGCATTTGTATCGGGAACATATATTTGTATTTTCATTAAATATGAATAAAGTTTGTGTTCCCTCTATTTACTTCTTTTGTGTACTTTTTAGTACACTCGCACGCCCCGCACATTTATTTTTATTTCGCGCAGAGAGATCCTCCCCGCTTGAGTGATTTTTGCGGAAACACCCTAATGCAAAAGCAATTAAGCTCCAGATATACTTTGCAGAAGCACATTCAAAAAAGATATGATCCACAGTTTCCTTTTCTGTACAAAAGGTACATCTAGGAGAACCTTTCCATTTTCTTCTAATTAAATTGTCTCTGGTCAAAATCACATGTTGTAAGGCCAACCACATGAAGATTTTGATTTTCAGTGGGATTTTGGCTTTCCAAATGAATTTAAATTTGTTGCCACATTCATGAGAGCTGAGAAGTTTATAAGTTGATTTTACTGAAAAGTTCCCTGATTTTTCCAACTCCCATTTTGCTTTATCCTTTTCCTGAGATACAACACATCTGAACACAATGTCATGTAATCTCCTTAATTGAATTTGTCCTTCCTCATATAACCATCTTCTAAA
Source organism: Hyparrhenia diplandra (assembly GCA_015847255.1). Lineage (NCBI taxonomy): Eukaryota > Viridiplantae > Streptophyta > Magnoliopsida > Poales > Poaceae > Hyparrhenia > Hyparrhenia diplandra. The sequence goes on from JADLZK010001658.1 coordinate 87,984, forward strand.
AGAAAATCTCCAGTTTTTTTGCTGAATCTCAAATAGAACATTCTTGTTCCCTGCTGATCTCATATAGTTTAGGAAACTTTTCAGCAAAGGTTACCTGTCTACACCATTTATCATGCCAAAAGCTTGTGTTCTTACCATCTCCCACTATTATAGACCTGCCCTTGAGATACACATGTCTCACCTTCAATAAGTCATTCCATACAGGAGAGTTTTTAGGATTAGCTTTTAGATTGCTAACCATCCCTTTCTTCATATACTTCTTTTTAATAATCTCATTCCAAATTCCTGAACCATTTTCTACTTTCCACCACCACTTACACAAAAGGCTAACATTCATCCTCCTGAGATCCTTAATTCCTAGACCTCCTTTTTCTTTAGTCTTAGTGATGACGGTCCATCTGATTAGATGATATTTTCTTTTAACACTTCCTCCTTGCCAGAAGAATCTTCTGCTGGCATAGTCCATCTTGTTTAATATTGTCAAAGGCAGTAAAAACATGGACATAGTATATATTGGAAGATTATTTAGACATGCATTTATCAAAGTCAGTCTACCACCGAAACTCAATGAGCTCCCTTTCCAACCTTCTAACCTTTTAAGAATTTTTTCATAAATTGGCATCCAATCAGCTACATGTAGCCTGGATCCAGATACAGGGACTCCCAAATACTTGATGGGCCAGCTACCAATAGAACAATTGAACATATCAGCGTCAGAAGATTCTTACTATCATCATGCCCGACCATCATCACTTCACTCTTAGCAAAATTTATTTTTAATCCGACATGTTCTCATACAAATATAACAAAAGCTTGAGGTTAGTTGCTTGATTCACATCATCCTGGATGCACAAGATAGTGTCATCCGCATATTGCAAAATATCAACTCCATTTTCTATGTATTCCGGTACTAACCCCTTGATTAATTCATTTGATTGGGCCATATTCATCATTTTTGCTAAAGCATCAGCGGCTATGTTGAATAGAAAGGGGGACAAAGGATCTCCCTGCCTCGACTCCTCTCTTAGACTTGAAATATCTTCCAACCGTATTGTTTATTTTTGACACATTTGTACCGGTCATCATCACTTCCTTGATCCATTTACACCACCTTTCCCCAAAACCTCTGTTTCTCAAAGCGGAGAAACAGAATGTCCCAATTAATTTTGTCGTAGGCCTTTTCAAAATCCGGTTTTAGCACTTTGCACCATCTTTCTTTTTAATTTTAGTATCATGTAAGATCTCATGAAGGGACATTATACCATCCATGATATTTCTGTCTTTAATAAAACCAGATTGGCATTTATTAATGATCCTCCCCATCACATTTTCCACCCTTAAAGTCAATGCTTTTGTGAAGACTTTGTATACCACATTCAACGGACAAATAGGTTTGTATTGCTTGATGTTATTGGCCTCTTTAACTTTGGGGAGTAAGGAAATGACCCCATAGTTGATTCTCCCAATATCTAAATCTCCTTTATGAAAGTCCTCAAAAAAGGTGTAGCAAATCATATTTTATGCAATCCCGGCATTTCGATAGAATTCAATAAGCAAGTGATCAGGGGCTTGGCGCTGTATATTTTCTCCATTGAGAAAACTACCTTTTTAATCTCTTCCTCGAGAAAATTCTTTCTCTAGTTCCTCATTTTCTGTTGAGTAACCTTTTCACAATCTTGCCAACAATTTGGGTCAATCTGAAAATCAGTTGGTGTAGAAGGACCAAAAGGTCTTTATAGAAGTTGGTGGCATGTTCTACCAAAGCTTCATCTCCTTCAATATTCTGCCCATTATGATTTAAAGAGAAAATTGTGTTCTTTCTTTTTTACCATTAGCCACTCTATGAAAAAGGCGGTGTTACAATCCCCTTGTAATGACCGGTTGCTATTGGCTCTCTTGTGCCAAGACAGTTCTTCTTCCTCTAGCAATTTCAAAAGTTCTTTCGTATAAAGCATTTCTGTCCATGTTTTCTCGATTCAATTCCTCTTCTTCCTCTAACTTTTCCAATCTGTCAAGTTCATCCCTCGAATGTTTTTATATTTTTCGGTATGCCCCTTGAGGCTCTGCCCCCATCCTTTGAGGAACTTCTTCACCCTATCAATTTTAATGCACCAAGTTTGCATGCGGACTTACTTTTAACCTCCTTGTTCCAAATTTCATTGACCTTTTTTTTTTTCAAAATCTGGATGTTTGAGCCAATTTTGTCTCAAAACAAAATGGTCTAGCTCCCCAATTTTGATCTAGATCTGTCTTCACAATCAAAGGATTGTGGTGGACATATATCGAGGATTTTCCTCACATTACATAGAGGGAATTAATTTTCCCAAGAGCTAGAAATCAGAATTACGTCTAGCTTTTCAAGAGTAGGATTAGATCTGTTGTTAGACCAAGTAATTTTCCCCGGCCGGATGTAATTCTCTCAACTCATAGGAGTTGATTATGCAATTGAAAATAGGTGAGAAATTGTTCTCCAATTTTTTTTATTTTTATCGAGAACTAAACCTCGGTATATTAAAATCTCCCCCATTAAGAAAGGGTGTTTAGCCTTATAACTTGAATCTAAACAGTTCGAGAAAGGAACTCATCTTTCATTTCATCATGTGTGGGGCCATACACATTGCCCAAGGACCAATGTTTGTTTAATTTTTTATCAAAAATATTAGCAATGATCACATACTCCCCACATTCATAATCCTCAATGTCAAATCTATCTTTTCTTAGGCCACTAAGCATACCCCTGACTTGCCATTAGATGCAGTCGGATCCAATGAAAGTCTTTGTTATTATCAATGTTTCTAAAAATTTATCGAATAGGAATTTGTTTCATTGTTTCTTGAAGACCAATGAAATCAGTCTTGTGATCCCAAATAAGTTCTTGAATATAAGTACTTAGCCCTTTCTTGGCCATCCCCGCAATTCCATATAACTCCTATCATTTGGATACTTTGATTTTTGTCTTCTTCTTCTTGAGACTAATACCGGGGCTAACCATAGTATTATCTCCCTCTTCCCATTGAATTGTATCAATAATCCCATGCTTAAAGGCAAGGGTTTTTCTTCTCTTTTTCTTTCCGGACTTGTTCTTCTTACTACTGGGGGATCGATAAAGGATTACGTCTCGAGAATCATTAGAGCCCCACTCAAGGACATTATGTTCCTCAATATTATTCTCATTCTCTTCATTATCTTTGTCCTCTACAATATTACTATGCTCATTCAATTTCATTCGGCATTCTCTAGATCTTTAAGCGGATCTATTTTTCAAAATTCTGAGAATCTTTGGCAATACCCATCATTCCGGCTATACTAGCTACTTGATAATTTGAGAGAATTGCAAAGGAATTGCGTGACATAGAATTTGTACCTTTGTCATTAAGATTCTTTGATGCCATTTTCTCAGCTTGCTCATTCACCTTAATCCCGGGAGACACCAGTGCCTTGATTCTCTTGCTTTGCCTAACATCCCGCCACTTGTACCCGACCATTGTTTTCTTTATTCTGCTCCCCTTCTAACTCATTCACACTATCTTGTTCTTGCTTTTCCCAGTTGTCCTTGCCATTTGTAGCACTATCAACATCAATCCCAGTTTTCTTACGTGTATCGGTTCTCGGATCATCAATGTTTACCGGCTTTCTGGTCTCACATTTGTCATTATTTGGCTTCTCGGCTTGTATTGTGTCAAAGCATTCTTGAAATTATCCTCATTCTCTGTCATATCCTCTTGGCTGATCATGCCAATCTCGGTATGCTCTTGGCTGGACAGGCCAAGCTCGGGAGGCTCTTGATTTGCCTTTAATTGGACTAATAGACACGATACAGGCCGGGTACCTCTTCTTCTTCCTCCATAATAGTATCCGGCATTTTCTTGTTACCTTTATCACCCATGTAATCCTCAATTTGGAAGAAAGAATCTTTGTCTGACTCATTGATAGCTTTTTTAGCTTCCACTGTCATTAGAGAGTCTTGCTTGTGTTGGAATAGATTTGATCCATATTGATCAATGACTATTCTAGGGTTGTCAATTATGTGCATACAACTCACTTTGTTAACTTGCAATGTTTCAAAGTCACCAAACTGTAGCTTCCCAGTTTCAGGGCAAACCAATTCTCCCATCCATACATTCCCATGATACAAGCCATTACTGTAACTTGATTCATGCTGTGTAGATTGCTCAACTCCACTGTTTTGTTGCTTGCCTTTTCCAGTGTATCCCTTATAGTTGCTAGGACCAGACTCAGGCTGGTTTGATTTCCACTCTTTTTCAGTCCTTTGCTTTTTGGGAGATGGATGATCTCCTCCCTATTATCATCTCTTGTATTTCTTATCCAGCGATTTCCAGCCAGGGTGGTGTGACCTTCCTGTATCACCTCTCTCTGGAAAAAGAAATCATACCAAAGAAAATCCAGAAGCCCATCCACAGACGCAGGTACTTTGGTAATGTCCCTGCAGCCTATCTTCACTCTTACATATTCATATTTTGTCAAATTCTCTCTGTCCACTTCCAGTGGAAGACCAACCTTGGAAGCCACCATACAGACATTAGCATATGATCTTTTCTCATATGGAATATTGGTTATCCTGAACCAAGCTGATTGTAACTGTCCTTTGGACCCATTAGCTGGATTCCATTTTTCCACTTTTATGACAGCTTCAGGCACTGTCCTCATTCTCATCTCAATAAAGTGGCAGACATCTTCTAGTGCTTGAGTATTGGGGAACCTTAAGCGATACTTTCCTTCATTCACCTTTTTTTTGCATACCATCTCGGGTAGACGTTTTGCCGACTTTTAAAGCAAATTCTGCCTCAATTTGTCTAGCAGAAACTTCCCCAGCCATCACTGTGATTAGAGCAACAGATGACATATCCCTTATTCCCTCATCAGTTTGAGCACTTTCAATCACATGAAATCCTTGCCCATAGGCGGATAAACCATAGAATGGAACATTGAACTCCCAGGGCATTTTTGCAGGACAGACTCGAGCTACATGTCCCTCTTTTTTGCACCTGGTGCAAATGATTTGGATTAGTACAATCACCGTGATTGTGCCCCATCCTTCCACATCCGTGACATAGGAGTCTGTCACCCCGTGCTTGAGGCCCACTTGGATTTCCCGGGACCTGGTTTCCCATATTTATGTTTTCTGTTGGATTTGGAGCATTGTTAATGTAGAGGCTTCACCTTCATTACCTTGTCCAACAGATTGGGCCACAGGTTCCACCCTCTGTTCTTCTTGCCTTACAGGTTCATTGTTTTGTGGTTGGTTACCCATACCCCTTTCTCCAGCACCTCGACCTCTTGCTGGCAATCTGCCTCCACCATCACGTACCACCACCTCCGGGAATCCAACCCCTGTTTCCCCTACCATTCCAATCATTTCATTTACCACCTCCTCTGTTTCCATCAAACCTTGGATTGTAACCCACCATGTACGGTCGCCTGTTCATGATTTTTTTTAGGCTGCGCAGGAGCCTGAACCACCTGCACAAATGATCTTACGTCACCACCTAATGTCGACCATGCACGATTTGTTCTAGCCTCTCCACCAAGGGAAGAAGGATCAAACCCTAGCAATTTATCAGAACCGCTATTTTGTAGGCAAATCGTAGGTGCATCACCTACTTCAATACTACGAGACCATAGATGGACTAAACGCGAACTCAAATCGGATTACGGATGATCCCATACCTCGTGAGGAGAATCACCTTGCGTTGCCCCTTGTCAATCGTCGCCGCCACCGTCTTCCCAGTAGACGAACTTCCCGCCGTCACCAGAGGACTAGGGTTCCCAGGATCCCCTTCCCCGCGACTCGCACTCTGCTTCTGGTGGGTCGAATGCTCAACAGGAGCTCGTACCACCTCCCTACCAACCCTGACCTGCCACGGCGGAGCTCGGACCGCAGAGGAGTCGTGACACCCGTATCCACCAAAACCACCGTGGGATCCCCTGCCTGAAAACCCGCAACTACCCCTGAGCTCTGTCGTGTTGCTGTGCCCGCACCAGCCCCCCTTGGCACGCTCGGAGACGTGTCGGACTCGCTCCCATGGTGTGCGGCGCACGCTCCCGACGAGTCGCCTGGGTCGCCCGTGTCGGGAGGTGAGAGACGACTCATCCTTCTTGCGCTGAGTTCAGAGACAGATGTTCCTCGTTATTACGATATAATATGTGCATCCCATTATCTACACTTCTATTTTTCTTTATACTCCCTCCGTGCCATAATTTGAGACGAAGTTCGTATCTGATAGATACATATATAGTTTGTATATGATATAATCGATAGAATAATTACTGGTCAAAGAAATGTTTGCATCTTAGTTGCGTGTCTAAAAAAAAAGAAGTGAGTATGAAAAAAAAAATACAAGTATTAGGCTCGATGAACATTACGATGGTCGAGGTATACATACTTGGATCGATTAGAGTTATAGTTAGTGAGACGAGGTATCACTGTGTTTTGGCGGTATCGCCCAGGACAAGCCCCGCGGGCACCGAAGCTATCCATCACGGCCCCGAGGAATAAGCTTGACCGGCCCGATGGATGAGACGTCTCCTTAGCATATTCCGCACCTGAAAACCTCCGCGCTACGCGAGACTAGGTGACAAGAGCAGGCCTCCCCTGCAGTGGCACTCAGTCGATCATTAGCTGTTTCCATCAGATTGCATCGTCTCTTCCATCTCCCCGAGTGAACGCGATCAACTGTTAATAAGCACACTGCAATTGTCCACTTCACACCCACACACAGGGACGGACAACATACGTCGAGGTGACTTGGTGATCGAGCGAGTTTTTTTGTCTTGCCTGGTTGGCGGGCGCCGCTCGGGCAGGCTCTTGGGCTCGATGGCCGGCGCGGCCGGGGAGAAGGCCTCAGTCCGGGAGCTGGTCCGCTACGCCGACGCCCGAGACCGGTGGCTCATGGCGCTGGGCGCGCTGGGCAGCGTCGGCGACGGCATGATGCAGCCGCTCTCCATGCTCGTGCTCGGTGACATCGTCAACAGCTACGGCGGCGCCGGCACCGCCGACAGCGCATTCAGCTCCAGCGCCGTCGACAAGGTAACTTCTCACCCACCAACGTCCGTGCACATTTGCCGGCACGGGCAACCAGCCCTCTGACCGTTGCACACTTGCTGCAGTTCGCGCTTCGGTTGCTGTACGTCGCGGTTGCCGTCGGCGCCTGCGCATTCCTAGGTGAGCACTGAGCAGCAAACGGGTACCAGTCTTGTGCGACGTTTACCAGCCCAATGACGCCGTCTCATCAAAATGTTTGTAGAGGGCCTGTGCTGGACGCAGACCGCGGAGCGGCAGGCGTCCAGGATGAGGCGGCTGTACCTGGAGGCCGTGCTGCGGCAGCAGGTGGAGTTCTTCGACACGTCCGGGCCGTCGTCCTCGCAGCAGGCGCAGGCCACCACGTTCCGGGTCATCTCCACCATCTCCGACGACGCCGACACCATCCAGGACTTCCTCGCCGAGAAGGTCGGTCTCTCCATGGCTTCTCCGGCATGTGCTGCACGCACGCATTGTTCGCCGATGCCGGGCCGGGCCGCCGCTTACTTACTCACCTCTCCTCGTTCATGTTGTTCCAGCTGCCCAACGTGCTGGCGAACATGACGCTCTTCTTCGGCACGCTGGTGGTGGCCTTCTACTTCGCGTGGCGGCTAGCGCTCGCGGGCCTCCCGTTCACGCTCCTCTTCGTGGTCCCGAGCGTGGTCCTGGGGAAGCGCCTGGCCGCGGCGGCGGGGGAGGCGCGCGCGGCGTACGAGGAGGCCGGCGGCCTCGCCGAGCAGGCGGTGTCGTCCATCCGCACCGTGGTGTCCTACCGCGGGAGCGGCAGACGCTGGACCGGTTCGGCCGCGCGCTGGCACGGAGCACGGCGCTCGGCATCAAGCAGGGGGCTCATCAAGGGCGCCGTCATCGGCAGCCTGGGCGTCATGTACGCCGTCTGGTCCTTCATGTCCTGGATCGGCAGCGTCCTCGTCATCCGTTACCACGCGCAGGGCGGCCACGTCTTCGTCGCCTCCATCTGCATCGTCTTGGCCGGAATGTATGTGTTCAATGGCTTGTTTTCCATTCTCTCAAAAATCAGATCACTGCTCTGATCTGATCTGAGGTTTCCAGGTCCGTCATGATGGCTCTGCCAAACCTGCGTTACTTCGTCGACGCGGCGACGGCGGCGGCACGGATGCGCGAGGTGATCGACAAGCTGGAGCCTCTTCAGACGGAGGGCAAGAAGGGCGACACCAAGGAGGACATCAGGGGCCAGATCACGTTCAAGGACATGCGTTTCTCGTACCCGTCAAGGCCTGACACGCGGGTGCTCAACGGCGTGAGCCTCACCATCTCAGAGGGCGCCACCGTCGGCCTCGTCGGCGGCAGCGGGTCCGGGAAGTCCACCATCATCTCCTTGCTGCAGAGGTTCTACACCCCGGACTCGGGTGAGATACTGCTGGACGGCACTGACATTGCCACGCTCAATGTGGGGTGGCTCAGGAGCCAGATCGGCCTCGTGAGCCAGGAGCCTGTGCTGTTCGCCACGTCCATCAGGGAGAACATTCTGTTCGGCAACGAGGCGGCCTCGTTGAAGCAAATCGTCGCGGCGGCCAAGATGGCCAACGCTCACGATTTCATCACCAAATTGCCCCACGGATACGAAACAAATGTACGCAGATATCTCAGATTTTGGCCACTTGTACTTGAACAGTTTTTTTTTTTGACAACATACTTGAACAAGTTAAATGAAGAGAAGAAACTGGTTGGTTGGTGATTGCAGGTGGGGCAGTTCGGGACGCAGCTATCGGGAGGACAGAAGCAGCGCATCGCCATCGCCCGCGCGCTCGTCAGGGACCCCAAGATCCTGCTCCTGGACGAGGCGACCAGCGCGCTGGACTCGGAGTCGGAGCGCGCGGTGCAGGACGCGCTGGACCGGGCGTCCGTGGGCCGGACGACCGTCGTCGTGGCGCACCGCCTGTCGACGATCCGCAAGGCCGACATGATCGCCGTGCTCGACGCGGGTCGCGTGGTGGAGTGCGGCACGCACGACGAGCTTTCGTCCTGGGCACCGATGGCGAAGGCGGCGGCGGCGTCTACGCGCGGATGGCGGTGCTGCAGAAGGCGCCCGTGGCGAGGGAGGAGCGCGAGCGAGTGGTGGAAGTAGAGCCGGAGAGCAGCAGGGTGTCGTTCCATAGCGTGGAGATCATGTCGGTGCCCAGCGACTTCCACCCAAGCCCAGTGCCATCGTTCAGGTCGGTGGAACGCTCCGTAGTAATGGAAGACGACGAGCTCCACGGTCGCGCCCACGGCAAGGAGGCCCGCGGCAGAAAGCCTTCGCAGCTCCGCCTGCTCAAGATGAATCGGCCGGAATGGAAGCAAGCTCTGCTCGGGTGTGCCGGCGCCATCATTTTCGGTGCGGTGCTCCCACTCTACTCTTACAGCCTCGGATCTTTGCCGGAGGTGTATTTTCTCGGCGACGATCACCTCATCCGATCAAAAACCAGGTACCTACCGTGCGATGTGCCCGTCTAAGCTCGCTGATATAGATTGCAGAGCGCGATGGCGATGTCAGTGACGTTTCTCTGAACTCTGTTCTGAACAGGCTGTACTCTCTCGTATTCTTCGGCATTGCCATCGTCTGCATCACGGCGAACATCGTGCAGCACTACAACTTCGCCGTCATGGGCGAGCGCCTGACAGAGCGCGTCCGAGGACAGATGTTCGCCAAGATACTCTCCTTCGAGATCGGGTGGTTCGACGAGGACGAGAACTCGAGCGCCGCGGTGTGCGCGCGGCTGGCCACGCAGGCCACCAAGGTGCGCTCCCTCGTCGGCGACCGCATGTGCCTCCTGGTGCAGGCGGGCGCCAACTCGGCGCTGGGTTTCTCTCTGGCGCTCGCCGTGTCGTGGCGTCTCGCGGTGGTGATGATGGCGATGCAGCCGCTGATAATCGCGAGCTTCTACTTCAAGAAGGTGCTGATGACCGCCATGTCCAAGAAGGCCAAGAAGGCGCAGGTGCAAGTGAGTCAGCTCGCCAGCGAGGCCGTCGTGAACCACCGGACCATCACCGCGTTCTCGTCGCAGCGCCGGATGCTCCGCCTGTACGAGGCCGCGCAGGAGGCGCCGCGGAAGGACAACAGGGTGCAGTCGTGGTACTCCGGCTTCTGCCTGTCGCTGTGCCAGTTCAGCAACACGGGCAGCATGGCGCTTGCGTTGTGGTACGGAGGCAAGCTCATGGCCAAGCACCTCATCACCCCACGCACCTGTTCCAGGTGTTCTTCATGCTCATGACCATGGGGAGGGTGATCGCCGACGCCGGCAGCTTGACGTCCGACCTCGCCAAGGGCGGTGACGCCGTGCGGTCCATCCTCGACACGCTGGACCGTGAACCGATGATCAAGGACGACGGCGACGAAGCCAGCGAACCGAAGAAGAAGAAGAGGAAGCAGCAACAGAAGGAGATGAAAGGCGCGATCGAGTTCAGGAACGTGCAGTTCAGCTACCCGACGCGGCCGGAGACGACCGTGCTCGATGGGTTCAGCCTCGAGATTGGCGCGGGAAGACGGTGGCGCTCGTCGGGCCGAGCGGATCCGGCAAGTCCACGGTGATCGGGCTCATCGAGCGCTTCTACGACGTGCAGAAAGGCTCGGTGCTGATCGATGGCAGAGACATCAGGAGCTGCAGCCTGGCGCACCTCCGGTCGCACATCGCGCTCGTCAGCCAAGAGCCGACGCTCTTCTCCGGCACGGTCCGCGACAACATAACCTATGGCAACGAGCACGCCACCGAGGACGAGGTGACCGGCGCCGCCAAGCTTGCCAACGCCCACGAGTTCATCAGGTACAGATGCTTCAGCTGGCTGTTGTGCATGTCTTTGTTCGATCCGTTCTTAACCTGAAACTGAAAACTTCTCGATCGATTCCGTGTGCCACAGCGCGATGGAGGGCGGTTACGATGCGCGCGTCGGGGAGCGAGGGGCGCAGCTGTCCGGCGGGCAGAGGCAGCGGGTCGCGCTGGCGCGCGCGATACTGAAGAACGCACGGGTCCTGCTGCTGGACGAGGCGACGAGCGCGCTGGACACCGTGTCGGAGAGGCTGGTGCAGGACGCCATCGACAGGATGTTGCAGGGGAGGACGTGTGTGGTCGTGGCGCACCGCCTCTCCACGGTGCAGAAGGTCGACATGATTGCGGTGGTGAGGAGCGGCAAGGTGGTGGAGAGAGGGCGGCACGCGGAGCTCGTCGCCGCCGGGTCTGCAGGGATATACTACAACCTCATGAAGTTGCAACAGGGCAGATCGCCGAACCTTAGTCCTATGTAAAAAAACTTCATCTGTAGCTGATGTGATGATTAATTAGACAGATAAATAATTTTCAAACAAAAGGTTAGCAACTACAACAGTTTTGCATTACCTAAAAAAGTGTACAAAGTTGTTGAATTCAACACTAGAATTACAAATTTCATCTAGCTCTTCCTCATCTAGGATTACAAGAATATTTCTCAAAATCTGACCACCCCACGGCAAAGTGCCCACAAACATAAACCACGGCGACAATTTACGACCGGCTTGAGAATGACAAGACTGACGAGGCGGAGTCGACCACCCAGCCCGCGGCGTCCCGCAGGAACGCGACCATGGCCTCGGACTCGGCGATCACCTGCTTGTCGGCGCCGGGCCTGGTGATCGGCGGAAAGAAGAGCCAGAACCCCGTGACGCCCACGAACGCCAGTGTCAGCGGCGTGGCCAGGGCTCGCGCGGCGGGCGCGGCCACCCCTTCGTGCGCCGCCCACCACCCCTCCGCCACCGCGCACGCCCCGTGCAGCGTGAAGAACGCGGCAGCCTCCCCGTCGGCGGCAGCAGCGTGATGTAGGAGAACATGGCCTCGTGCATCACGCCGGAGACGACGAACGCGGCCAGCACACCCCGCGCGGGCGCCGAGCCGCGCGCGAACGGGGCGGAACACGCACTGGCGGAGCAGCGCCGGCACGGAGAGGTTCCACCTCCGGCCCCTGAGTCGCGCGCAGCGAGGCCGAGAGGTAGGGCCGATCGAACTGGGGCTCCAGCTCCAGCCCCACCAGCGCGCGCGACGCCGCCGCCGCCGCCGCCAGGACAAGCTCCAGCGCGAGGTACACGTGCACGGAGTAGAGCGTGAGTAGGACGTACCCGTTCATCCGCTCCTCGTACCGGTACAGCGAGACGATGGCCGCGAGCAGCGCGGCCATGACGGCGGACTCCACGAGCCCCAGGCCCGGCGCCCTCGCGGCAGAGCTCTTGGGATTGGGATCCCGTAGCGTCACGGGGAAGGTGGCGATGGCGACGAAGGTGGGCAGCGGGAGGGTCGGTGGAGCGGGCCCTGGCCGCTTGCGAGGAGCAGAAGCTTGAACTCGGCGGCCCAGGCGAGGAAGAACCCGGAGATGGCGCGCGGGTGGAGCGCACGGAAGGCGAGCGGAAGGAAAGGCAAGACGGCGAGCACCGGGAGGAACGCGGCAAGGCGAGGCCAGCCCGGTCGAAGCCGCCGCGCGGCGAAGCGGACGTATCCCATGCACGCGATCACCGCGGCCGCGACGGTGGCGAGGCTGCGCAGGTCGTCGGCAGCCATTTCCGCTAGCTGGAGGTCAAATCTAAAGTGTTTTCGGGTCCGATCCAGGAGCGCGAACCAGATCGGGAATATGGGGGCGGTTCCTTCGGGTTGGCTCCACGCCATTTAAAAATGGTTGCTAAACGTGTCGTTGTCCGTACCCTTTTTTTGTGTGTGCACACCTTCCTACTCCAGCGTACTTTTAGGGGTGTTTAGTTGGTGAAATATTTTGGGTTGGGTTACCGTAGAAGACTTTTCGTTTGTATTTGATAATTAATATCCAACCATGGACTAACTTTGGTTTAAAAGATTTGTCTCAAGACTTTTCAAAGAAAATCACAGGTAATTAGTTTTTTTATTTACCCGCATTTAATGCTCTAAAAAATACGTTAATAGATTTGCGACATGTGGAAAATCGAAGAACTTTTTTGGGTTCTTGTAGAAGCAACTAAACACCCCCGACCATAGTACTGTTAAGAGCAACTCTAGGGGCAGGGGAACACTTAAACAAGTTTCTACTCTATTTTTACGAGTTTAATAAAAAAATAACTCCCGTGACAATTCTAAATAGCCCATATTTTTCATGTCATCCTAAATTTTACTTCAACCAGGACACTATTAATATATAAAGAGGGCAACTGGGCAAGATACGATTTCCTCTCTAGCTTTGGTCGTTGTAGCCGCCATTACACCGCCGCTCCCAGCCCCTCTACGCCCTCGCCTACCTCCGGTCCTCGCCCACGCTCATCGTTCGTGGTCTTCGCCCACGTTCTGGCCTCCATCGCCGCGCCTATCCCTCCTCTTCCTCTTCTTCCCCTAATTCTTCCCCTATTTCTTCTCCTATGGATGGCGGTGCGCCCCGTGCCTTCTCCAAAGCGGGCTGCCCCCCGCTTTACGGTGGCTACCACAACGTCGTTTGTTCGTCACGCCTGCATCACTATTCCTAGATTCCTCTCAACGCCAACCTGCCTGGTCGCCAAGAACATCTTTCTCAAGGCGGCGGCGGCGCGGCGGCGGCAACTTACCTCGTCGACTCCCCCAACGACCCGCCTCCACTTGGCCCTCGGCGTTCAGGTTCACTGAGCCTCACGCCGCCATCTAGGACGCCGATAGCACCACAACATCACCCAGTAGATGTCTAATAGGTTGCCGGCGACGACTTCAGTCCTAACCACTAGGCGCCTGATTAACATGATTTCAACAGTAGTCCGGTATAGGAACCTGGTGATTCCTTCATAGTGTTTTGGTTAGAGTGGTGTGCAGTAGAACAAAGATACCCCATGTCTTGACTTTAATTTTTGATCTATCAGTTATGTGTGTTGCTGCAATAGAAGAATTGAATTCAGATATTTTGTGTCAGAATTGCATGTTGTTACATAAGCTGGAAGTATTCTCCAACATGTTGTGTCGAATTGCCCCTGTTTGGATACTCTAGCCTAGGCTAAAGCTAGAGTTAGTTTTTAGCTCTAGCTCTAGCTCCAAACTAGCTCTTGCTCTAGATGCGTTTGGATCCTTGGGCTAGTTTGATACTAAATGCACCTTTTCAATTATTTAGTGGCTCAAAAAGAGAGAGAAAAGTGAACTTTTATGTGGTTCCGGCCCAAAACCAGCCCCAATATGCACCCCATGGATGGGCTAGTGATTTTGGGAGGGCTAGTTGCATTTAGCCCAATCTAGCCCCTCCTGTTTGGATCCCTTTGGGGCTAGTTGAGCCAAAACTAGCCCAAACTAGCTCTAGCCCTGGGATCCAAACAGGGCCATAGCATAGCTGTTTATTTGTGTTGTGTCTTTGAGATGTAATTTCAGCTGCTTTGGAGCTATTTCACAATTATTATTTGATCTTGTTTCTAGTTCCTTATCGTCTAGAGAATAGCAAGAATGTGTGATTTATGTTAGTAGAAGACGATTAAAGCACCTGTGCAAGCTAGTTTTTATTCTCGGTTGTTATGTTTACAGCTGTCATGGGAGGCATACACCGCTTTGGGGACATGCATGGTCAGCAGCTGCATGGGGAGTTTGGGACATGCAATGGCCAGCAGCGGCTCATGGCCAGGAGCCGAGGAGGTTTAGTTTAGCAATTAAAGGGTGGCTGAGAGTGTTAGCTATTAATGGCAATGGAGTTGAAGATTTATCTCTTGTGAACGAGAAGAGTGTGAAAGAGAGAATTGGAGCCCGGGAGCCAGCTAGGCCAGCTCATATATATTATTGTAAGCCGCACCTATGGATGAATTAAGCAATCAACAAGCATGAAGTTATCGGTCCACTATCTCATCCCCTCGCTACCTTTGAGTCTCATCCTCAATCTCTCAAGCTCTTGGCAAAGCATAAGGCCTAGTTATCCCTCTTATGAACTAAGGTTCACTACAAGTTCCCTCTTCTATACTTCTCCGCTTTTAGTTTGATAGCAAGTTCAGAAAGAACTTGATGTCACACTTCATGTACTATTTGTGGCAGTTTAGAGATACCCGTGAAGGAATAAGATCCATCATTGGTTCGAAGTTTCGAGCTCTTGTGGAAATTGTGTTCTTTCCCTTGTGATGAGTGCTACATGTGAATGAATTTGTGAAGTTAGTTCTTGAATCAAATGGTTATGGATCGCTTGCATTAGTTATCTCGTCATGGTTATTGAGTGAAATCTTCAGTAGTATGCATTTTTATGGGAAATGGTTTCTTTCCATCCTAATTGGAAAATAACCATGTGGGAAAGCGAATAGAAATTTATGTGCATGTGTATGTGAAGTTGTGAAACTTATGTGTTGCTCTCAATCTCCCGTGGGAATTCTGAAGCTTAATTTATTGTGTCCTCGTAGTTTAAACCCACGATTGTGGATGGTTTGCTTTAATTGTTTGCTATTGTAGTTGGTGAAGCCTTGAAGGCTTCATTAGTTTGTCATTTTAGAAAAAAATGAACTTGATGTCATGTTTCATGTACTATTTTGTACAGTTTAGAGAGACCAGAAAAGCAATTAAGGTTTATCATAGCTTCTAGTTTATGAATCCCTTTTGAAAATCACACTCTTTACCTTGTGATGCATGCTTTATGTGGATGGTTGTAATAGTTTAATCCCGTGGCTATGGCCTATGGATTGTGGTTTGAGCATCTATTCTCGTATATTGTGGTTAGAGTTTGGCTACTACAATAGAGTTTGGTTGTTAAGTATTTTCAGTTCTCTCGTGATTTCAATACTAATTTTTTGTCTCTTATTCTTTGTTGGAACCAAGGGCTTAAGTTCACAATATTTCACAAACATAATGACACATGAAGCGGATGATGATTTGAAATTCATAAAGTAGCAAGATGCCACTCCAAGTAGTGGCGGGGAAAGGAGCATCCAAGAAAGACAACAACTACACTAATCTTGAAGATATCCAGCTTTGCAAATCTTGAATTCATATCAGCAATGAGCTAACATAGGGAATGACTAGCCGGGAAAAACTTATTGGGAGAGGATCGCTAAGGATTTCCATAGGAGCAGTGGAGTCAGAAATGACTCCCAATTCACTCGAGCATCGCTTTGGGATCATACTAAAGGAGTGCGTCAAGCATTGTCATCCAAGTCGCATCCCATACCAAGAAAGCATTCGTGTGCTAACTATGCTCCGCTCAGGGTGCCAATTAGCATACACACAAGTATACAATTAGATAACATATTCGAGACGGTCGGGACACATATCGACACATACTTCAATTGCGTTCTCAACTTTTTGTAGTCAAACTTGTACATGATCTTACACTCGTTCATCTCATGTCTTGCACAATGATCAAAGGCATGTGTTGGCTAGAGGTCATTTCTTAAGTTTATGTGAATTCAAATGAAATGTGACTGTTATTTTTATCTAAATGTGAACAACTATCTGAATATGAACAACTATAATGTGAATATGCACCCGCGGTGATGCAACCATGGGGAAGGGGTGGGGAGTGCTAGCGTTGGTCGAGGGATGGTTTTTCTCGGGATGATTTTGGAGGCGCGGGACTGTGTAGTGCAGCAAGCAGGCCAGAGGCTGGTATGGCATCCGTTGAAAGTAAGAAACTGCAGCATCATATGGTTGAGAAGAAGTGACGACGCGGGCCGAAGGAGAGAGAAGTAAATAGTATATAAGAATAAGAGTATATTATATATATCGCTTTTGATAGATCTATTGTAAAAAATATTTCATAATAAACTTAGCGATGTCATTATCAAGTTGCCATTTAAAATAACTTGCTGAAAAAAATATTTCGAATGCATAAACGAAAGCACAGAGACATGATAGGGGAGGAGTTTCTTTCTTAATTTCACTTGTGTTTTCCATCATACCAAAGGGAGGCAATGACCTCTCTATTTATAGAGCCAGTCGAAGGGCTAATGGCGTGTTAACAGGTCGCCCATTTTATTCTCCCTCCATTAGTGATTAACCCACGTAGTGAAGTTTCATAACAAAGTTGTCACTTAACAAAGTCGCTCATTGTATTCTCCCTCCAATACTGATTCTTGGAATGAGATACAATTTAGGATAGCGGGAGTATGTCTGAATGTCTCCATAGTGTTAGCACAAGCATACTATTAGTTTTAATAAAAAAAGTTAGTTGAAGTTATAGCTCTTTGAGAACAAAATCTAAATTGACTTTATATTATGAATTGAACAAAATATTAAATTATACTTAATTGGCTAATAACAAGCTTGTCTACGTCCTCAGTAAAAAACAAACATGTATTTGGAGAAGTTAGACTTTGCAAATAGTTCAACCGCAGGAGATTTATTCTTTTTCCATAACCTAAGATAGATGAACTTTATGATCGGAGAACTCTTAATCTTCACTAGTATAGTGCCCGTGCGTTGCTACGGTTTCATATAAGAGATTTATTTTAAAGCAATCCGACGAAGAGATCATTTTATAATCTGTCTCCCACGATTGTACAAAACCAACATCTCCCATGGCCATTCTCAATGCCAATATAGGTTCTTCTTTTAACATCTCATAACCTCACCTATGTACAAATGGCCACACACTCAAACATAGGAAAAGTACCACGACAAAAGCATTCGGCAACAATGAGGATCATCAAAATAAATAAAGCACAAGAAGAAGAAGAAAAAAATGTTCATCACACCTCCGTGGAACACCTTCATCACACCTTTCTATAGATAGATGAACTTTATGATCGGAGAACTCTTAATCTTCATCACACCTCCGTGGAACACCGAACTCAAGAAGAAGAAAAAAAAATGTTAGAGCATCTCTAACAGTTTGCCAAATTTTACTTGACAAATCTTGAGTTTTAGCAACTACTAAAAAGATATACCAAGTAAAAAAAAAAAGAGCTCACCTCTAACAGTTTGGTATAATTCACTTACCAAATTCAGATTTAACTTAGACGTAAACAAAATTATGTTTATATTTATACCCTTCCACCTCTTGAAAACTTACATCATGAACCCTAAGACGTAAAACAAACTTATGTTTTATGCTCTTCCACCTCTTGAAAACTTACATCAAGAACCCTTTTGGACAGTTTGAGAGTAAATTTTCATATTTTGCTAAAATTTTAACGATAGCAATCTCATTTAACAAACTGTTGGAGTTACTCAGGACGCCATATATGGTCCACTTTCTAGACTCCAATCTATAAAACTTATGTTTGCAACCCCTACTAGCTAATTCTCTTGACATGTAAGCACGCCACCTTACTATCTCACTAACACCCCACTAACCCTTCCTTGCGCCATCGCCATCAACATGCCCCACATGTCTATGGGCATAAAAAAGGCTATAACTCATGAATAAAAAAAAATAAATCAAATTCTGATTACACCATTAAATTTATTTTAATAAATCCTTTAAAACAAGATCTCACATGTATATATTTTAATAAAATTATAAGTGAGACCTGTTGGTATAGAGAAAAAAAAAATAATAAAAAAGGAAAAAAATAAGAAAGAAACAGAATAGGAGGGTGATAGTAATATTCAGAACTCATAGAATTCTCCTTCATACTCGCACCAACGCGCAGGGAATCCTTATGTAGATAGAAAAGCCAAAAAGCGCCGAGTTCAGCTTTAGAAAGGAGAGGGAGGAGACAAGTCCTGTAAATGCTCGTGCACGGCGCATCCAAGGCGCATCCAAGGAAGGAACATCACAGCCTTGACCGATGGCTCCAGATGTCCCCTGTCAGCCTGTTTTGGTGTGTGCTTGTGCCACCAAGTTGTTGTGGTCACCAAAGCGTTATCAACAACACCATCTGACCAGAGTGAAGAGGTTTCAACTGAACGCGTGAGGTTTAAACTGAACGCCTGAACCTGAACCTGAACCTCAACCTATCCGTAACTCATTTCAGCGTGGCAGATGGCATGGCATCGCGTAGTTGGCATTGGCAAGGTCCATCGTGTCTGCCCTGTGCGTGATCCTACTCTTTATGAAACAAACCTTCAGAAGGAAGCACACAAGTACCTGTTCTGATTTCTCAACCATAACATGACTATTCCAGCAAAGCATCAACATAAGAGTATATGACCTTCCATGCGTCTATTATTCCAGCACAAGCATCAACATAGACCTCTGATCGAACAACAGTAGCACGATTCACAACACAAATGCCATCTTGGTAATACAATACAATCCATGGCTGGGGTTAATTTGGTCGTCAGCCGTAGCAGCGGATGGGATCGTTGCAGCTCTTCTTGGCGGACTGGCCGCCCTTCTCGAGGTACTGCTGGTGGTACTCCTCGGCGGGGTAGAACCGCCGCGCCGGCAGGATCTCGGTGACGATGGTGTCCTTCCACTCCTTCTGCTTGGCCGCCAGCGACGCGCGCGCCAGCGACTCCTGCTCCGCCGTGTAGTAGTAGATGCCCGACCGGTACTGCGTCCCGACGTCGTTGCCCTGACGTATTATGACGGATAAACGCATAAACAGGGTATAAATAATTGGTTAGGAGTGGCCGTCATCCTCCAACCCAAAAAAAACGTGGATGTTGATGTTTCTCTACCGCCTGTCTATTGCTATTCAGGTTTTTTTGTTATGAATGAATATGATGCTTCTCTACAAGATATCGACTGATGCTGACTTGTTAACTATTGGTTGGGATCGATTATCGACAATACTCTCTATTTCAAATTATAAGTCGTTTTGACTTTTTACATTGAATTTTCTAGTTTGAAACGGAGGGAGTATTTCTAGGTTTCACCAGCACACTATAATTAATTAAGTTAACGATTTGGGATACTAGTAGGCAGTAGCTACGTGTTCAATGGTTCCGAAAGGCGCAACTTGGCGTATCCTATACCACGGAATCGAACAGGGTGACCAGGTCCATTGAACCTGGCTTGCAGTGGACCTGGACCACCAACCAGCCCTGCGACGCCGGCGACAGGATCTGCCCGGCCGGCGCCGCCGGTGCCAGAGATGGAGCGTGTGTGTGTTTTCAGGAAACGTGGCACGCACCTGTCTGTTGAGCGTGGTGGGGTTGTGCTTGGCCCAGAAGACGTCGAGGAGGACGTCGTAGGGGCAGGCGTTGGGGTCGTAGTGCACGCGGACCACCTCGGCGTGGCCCGTGCCGCCGCCGCAGACGTCGCGGTAGGTCGGGGCGTGGCGGTGGCCCTGCGAGTACCCGACCTCCGTGCGCGCCACGCCGGGGAGGCGCTGGTACACAAGCTCCACGCTCCAGAAGCACCCCGCCGCGAACTGCGCCAGGGCCAGGCCCTCGCCCGCCGGCGCGTCCCCGTCCGGCGCCAGCGCCGGGCTCGACGCGTCACCGGTGGACATGGCGGCACCCGTGGTGGTGGTGCTGGGTCGATCTGTTTGGGATTGTGGTGGTGGCTCTGTGGATCGCGTCAATCTTAGCAAGCGGCTAGTGTTGTATCTTTCCACTTTCTCGGATCCTGCTGGCCGGGCGTCAGTGGTGACGTTTGGCCACTTGCTCGCTATCGAGTTTAAAAACCATTTCTAGCCTAAAACAATTAGGCTAGCCACCAAGTTTAAATCGTAGACGGATGCGATTTCCATCTAATTATTATATATTTATTATAATACGCTTTAACTTTTTTAAGGTTATATATTTAGATACAAAAAAATTAGTATTTCTGTAAAACCAAAACATCTTATAATCTGAAATTGAGAGAGTACATTTGGATATATATTATGTCTAAATATAGAATAAAAATAATAATTTGGACAAAAAAGCAAAGTGTCTTATAATTTGAAGTAAAGGGAGTTCATCTCTAGTAAAAACGAAATAGAATACCTTTTATTTCTCTACATTCTTTTCCTTTGTCTCTTCTAAAATGACTCCCATCTTCGATCTAGTTTTTGTCACGCATAAACATATGTGAGCTCCACTCCATCAAGCATGTAGAAGAGCGAGCTCTAGCTCGAGTTTTGCCGGTTAGATCTGCCTCTCTTGGAGAGGTGAGATAGATGGAAAAGATGAATAGTGACTTGGGGATAGGGGCGGGTCAAACATTCACCAAATACATCAACTAAACCGAACATGAAAAGTTAGTTAACCGAAATTTTTGTGATCTACTCGTATTCGGTTGAGACTTTAGAGCTATTCGGTTAACCAAAATTTATTTGGTTTTGAGCTGGCATTAACTGAATTAATCAAAATGCTTTCCAACATAATGATAATATTAAACACAAAAATTGTATTCATTTGTATATTTAAATGTATTCCCCATTAGCAAGTACCAGACCCGGACAACTTATGCTACTCATGATGGCTTTCTAGTAGCAATCTAACGACCACAATTCAGATTGACATCCATGTTGTTTAACACACCATGATAATACTAAATACCAAGCGCAACAACAATTTATCACACTACTATATTAAAACTTTTTGCGAGGCACTTGGCTTTTATTAATCATGGGTGCTTTTTTTTTAAAAAAACTGTCATGGTTAATGCCTCCATTAATCGTGGCGTTTCAACTTTATTAAGCGGGCGGTTATTATAACCGCCATGAAAAATAGATTAACTGTGACAGTTTTTATTAAGAAACTGTCACTATTAATGAGGCCCAATCAACCAGCCCAAAAGCCCAAACCAGTCCGATAACCATCACTCGCTATAAAATAGCCGCTTAGGGTTTCATTTGTCACTACCCTCCCTCTCCCTCAGCCGCCTTCGCTCCCTCTCTCACTGCTCAACCTCTACCTCAGCATGCATCCCCACCACGCCCTCCCTCTCACCCTTTGGCGGCCCGCTCCCTCTCCCCATGACGGTCGCAAGCGCGGATCTAGAGTGGCGGTGCGTCCCCGCCCCTCCATGCAGCGTCCGAGGACGCGGCCCCGGCCGAGATCCTACACCGGTGGCTCAATCACAGACTTGGGAGCCCGCTCCCTCTCTCGACCCGCTTGTAGTCTCCCCTCTGCGAGCCCCCGAGCTCGGATTAGTCACCTCGACCTGGACTAGGGCACCGATTTGCCTGAACCGGTATACTTGTCGTGTGTCTTGTCCCCTCGGAGCTAAGCCATCTTAGCCCTACACGAGCCACTTTCGGATTATCGCGTGACCGTGGTTCAGAACCACGACACTCCCCGAAACGGTCCATGCAACCCATTGCCGCCGAGGGGCCCTCCTTCTCACAGGCCAACAAGATCTCGTTGAAATCTCCCATGCAAACCCATGGGCACCGCCTCGAAGCATTAAGAACACGCAATGCTTTCCAAGACAACAACTTCTCATCCGGATCCCCATAGAAACCTGTGAACATCCACACCACTCCATCCTCCGCGCCCGTACATGCAGATTAACCCCCCCCACCCACCCCCCGCCAAAAGAGCACAAGACCACCCCCATGCGTCTTGAACAGTCCTTAGGCACCATGTTCGCCAGACCCAACTTCCATCTCAAGCCACTAATTCTGCTCTCAATCATTTTGGTTTCAGACAAGAACAGAATGTCCGGGTCCTCCTCCTTTTGAACATTCAGAAGGCCACGAACTGTCGCGTCGTTCCCCAACCCGCGCAGTTCCAAGCAACAATCTTTATTGCGCGTTGCAGGGGCTGTACCGACAACCCCGCCTCAATTCCCTATTTTTTTAAACCAAGAGTATCAACAAGATGCAAAATCTTTGCGCTGTACCCAAAAACCAAAGAGAACGACACATAAACCCAAATATTGATCGGTAAACATCCTTGCATCAAAAAGCGAACACTTAAACATTGATGGGCAACGACACCGGAAATAATAAGACAAACAAAAAAAAAAGTGTCGAATAACTTAGCACCAGGAGTGGATGAACGGCAAGTCGGCGGAGGACACCGTCTTGAAGTTAGGGTGCTCCACCAGGCTCTCCCTGAACACATGCCGTGACACGAGAACGTCGTCGTTCGTCGTCGACGTGGCCACGGTCTTCATCGCCCTGACGTTGTACACCAACAAACAGCGTTTGCTGCCCAGCATGATGTTCCCTTGGTCGTCACACGCCGCGGCCGTAGACCACAAATTCTTCGATGCATATAAGTCACACGATATTGAATATTCCCACGGCGTTGCAACTTGGTGGCGGCGTTCCCACCTCCCGGCGCCGTAGTCGACGAGGAACCAGAGGTCGACGTGCTCCTCCGCCCCGAAGTTGGCGGCCACGAGCAGGCCGTGCATGACGAACAGCTTCATCAGCGGGCGGGTGTCCGTCCGCGGCCCCGTCATCAGCCGGAACTTCTCCGACTGCACGTCGAACGCCACCATCTCCGTCGTGTCTTGTTTGGGCGACAGGTCTGAAGCCGAAGGACGACGACGTGGCGGCCAGTGCATGCTGTCGTGAAGGGCCACTGGTGGCGCCACCGACGGTGTGTCCGGCACCAGGTGGTAATCGCCGGCGGCGTGTGTTTCTACCTGCCGAGGCTCGGCGGCACCGGTGGAGAGGATGCACCACGTCCACGTCCAGCGAGCGGACGTGTTGTGGCGGCACAAGAGCCGGTACTCGCCGGACTTGTGGTGGAAGTAGAAAGCAAACTCTCTAACATCGACGTCGCGGCCGCCACAGCTTTGACCACCACCAGTGAGCTTGGGGAGCTCGGCCCACTGCCTCGTGCCGGGGTTGCAGAGGAAGTAGACGCCCGCCGCATCCTTCCTGAACAGGAGGACGCCGTTGCACGAGTCGATTAGGAGGGGTCCAAGCGAGACGACCAGTCGGACCTGGTGTACCGGATGAGACGCCGCCGCTGGTCCGCCGCGTCGCCGGAGACAGGGACCACGTCCAGCGCGATGTCGTGAGGAGGGCCTGGCCTGGGCCAGCGGTCCTGCACGCTTTGCTCCGAGTCGAGGTGCGTGTACAGGACGACCTTGACCGGCTGTCGGCGCGCGTGGGCGGCGAGTGCGGGCGGGTTGTGATGTCGCGCCACGCCTTGCAGACGGCGCGGAAGCGGAGGATGGACTTGACCGGTAGCCAGGCGAGGATCTCCGCGTAGATGTCCCTCGGAGAATTCAGGCGGCGCCTCCATCCTGGAACTAGGTTGCCCCAATGCCCCATCCATATCTTGCCGGCTCGGGTATAGTGGATATGTATGCGTATAAGCGTAAGTGTTCGATCGAACCCCGGAAGCCTGCAAACGTAACGTGAAACACTACAACTTCAAAATCAACCTGGTAATGGTTCAAGAACCAAACCATATCCACACCAATCCATTTACATTATATACTACACTTAAAAAACAAAACCAATCCAAACCATTGACTCATTCGTCCAAACCAAACCAATCCATTTACATTATAATACACTTAAAAACCAAACCAATCCACACCAATCCATCTGGATGTGGGTCTCACATATCGATTTGGCTCCACTAATTTGCACGGAGTAGCGGACTATCATATTAAGGCATCTCCAAAGAAATTTTGATCAAATCGGTTAAAATTTTATAGTGTGAACGCGAACTTTTAGTTATAGGGTCCATTGCGGGACGTGGGCCCCACATATCTATTTTTCTTGAATGATTTGCATGGAGTATCGGATTATCATATAAGGCATCTCCAGCAAATTTTGGTCAAATCCGCTAAAAAATTTTATAGTGTGAACGCGAGTTTTTAATTCTAAGGTCCAACTCGGACATGGATCCCACATATCGATTTGGCTTCATCGAGTTGCACGGTGTAGCGTACTGTCATATTAAGACATCTTGAACAAATTTCTGTCAAATCTACTAAAATTTTAATTTGGAGGTCCGATTTTAAAACCTAACTTATACTTACACAAAACTATTATTGTTGTTAAACCGTTCTCATCCATTAAAACCATCAAACCAAACCAATCCAAACCATTATAAATGTCAAACCATTTTGAACCAAACCAAATTGAACCACATGTAAAACCAAACCAAAAAACCGGTTGAATCAAACCATTACCAAGTTGACGTGTCAGCGGGCCGCAACGGCCAAACGCCCGGTCGTATCGGATCTCACGTCCACTCACGACGCGCACTCCCTCTCCGCGCACACGCGTGCCCGGTCTTCACGCCGCCGGCGATCCCGCCAGGGCGCGCTCGTCCGCTCTCGCGTCGGGTGGCACAAAGATAGATGGGAAAACAGGACCAGATGACAGGGATTGGATTCGCCGATTCGGACATTTCCAATACCGCGACGCGGATGAGGACTACTAACTGATACTGCTTGCATTCATGTTACAAAATGTATGTATTTATAATAGTTCATGTTTTTCGTGACATAGTAATTCCATTCCTACCACGCGATGCCCTTATCGGTGCATGACCTGTAGGGAGATTGTACGAGAACCATGTTCGATACGTGCGCAGGAGCGCGCACGGCAGCAGCTAGGCATACAAAAAGTCAGCAACTTTCCTATGCATCAGACGAGTTCAACTTTAGCATCCCCATGCATGCATCTATGCTATGTATAACTCATCTAATAACCAAAATAAACAAACCTGCAGCATTCTCTATCTACCTTCTACGGAGTAGTACTGTTTTACCCTTTTAGCAATTCAGCTTCTCGTCTTTCGAAAAGAAGTACTTCAGTTTCTTCGGCAGTGGCGAGTGGCAATCAGTGCCTTCCATGTGCTGTTTTGCAGGGTTGCTGCGGCTGTGATTCATCAAGTCATCCTTGGGTGGAGGAGCCAACTTTTCATCTTCAATGTTATACCTGACGATGTTTGTTACAATTCCATGAGTACATGTCTCAGCTCTTGGCAGGCTCTCTCTTTCCAGAATTTCTTGTTGCCCCGCGCAAGACTCGTGCTCTGCAGCAGAGTGCAACTCCCGTAGGACTAGAGCTCTATCACTGACGAAGCTGTCTTTTTGCTTCTGCATTAATAAGATTTCTCATTAAATATATGTGATGTAAAACAACAGATTGACATGGTGATAATCAGCACCTTCAAAATGAAATAAACTTACACCATAATTACAATGTCAACTATGGCCAATGAAAATTGGAAGAGTAATCCAGTAGGTACTCACCTGAAAATCAACAGGCCATCCGATTGATGAGCTCAAGCAGCTGCAACCATCACTGAAATTTAATGTCAACAGCATGAAAAATGGTTTATTCATTGATGTTTCCCTACAAAAATAGACAATTTGCCTCTGTCAATCATATTTTTCCCTCGAACACGTGAGAGAGTTGTGTATCACTATAATAATAAGATAAAAGGAGAAGAGCCACACCAGGAAAACTATAATATAAACAATGCTAGATCAATAAATAAATTGGAAATCTTTCCCTTCTACTTTACCTCTGCAAAGAAAATGGTTGCTCTTCAAGCACTACAGACTTCATGTCAGGTCTTTCTGGAAAGGAAACCTGTCAATAGATTATTAGAATTTTTAATTAGATATCTGTGAAGCAGTATTTCTTTAGACATAAAGATATGTTTTACTCAGGTGCTCTAACGACTAGGCTAGAGGCCCTTCGTGAGACATAAAGATATGTTGACAAATCCTATAGGACAAGGTTTCAAGAAACTTCATTTAAAGTATAACTTTCAAGTGGGTTGACCAGTAGCATCTTCCTAGTCCTCACTTCTTAATGATGACATGTAGTTCTCCTGTTTGTTCGTCTATACGAGGAAAAAAAGTAGCATCCCCTTGGCATTGCATAGATAGCTATGGCAGTGCAGTGACATTATTAGTCACTAGTTCATATACAATTCTTTGCTTCATACATTGCAGGCAAGGACTCGATCTTTTAATGGCAACAAAGTGCAAAAGAACACGATAACATAAGAATGTTGGCAAATTGTATGTGACATAATGGGCTAATGGCACAACCTTGACAGACTGAAGAAATGGCAACGGTGCTCGGAGGCCATGAATACTTGTACTTTCGAAGAGTCCATCTAACACATTTCTCTGAAAAAACAAAAATGACAATACAATATAAGGGGACTGGAACACATTTGCATAAAGATAAAGGAAACAAACATTTAATTCTCACAGTACATTATTCAGAAGACATTGTTACATGAACAGCTAGTGAAACAAAAATCATTTCCAAACCATGTTTGAATAAATTATATACAAGTTATTACTGCTTTTACAGCAAAACTGTAACCATGTCACAATGTTTGCAGAATTCTAAAAAAATGTTTTCCTGATAAAATCATATCGACAGGTAACTTTGACCATGCTAGCCATTTAATTTGATTCATTAAATTGCTTTCTTTTTTCTCAAACAACGTGGGAGAGCAGCAGCGCCATTTCATTCAAGGGAGAAAAATTACACGAAAGGGATGCTAAAGAAGCTCCTACCAAACAAACTCATGAACTTAACTGATTTCTTGCATGCAAAAGGTACAAGAAATTTCAAAAGCTAGATAAGAACAATGTTATGAGAAATTGTAAAATGAGCTCACTTTTCACTAAGTGCCTGAGAGTGAGCTGAACAAAGTCAGTACGTATATATGGAGGAATTCGCAGACTCAACATGCTCATGACTCCAGCAATGACCTGTTTTAATACATTGTCAAATAGATCGCTGTCAGATATATGAGTATGATTATAACAGCATTTGAGATGTAGGATTAGTCAAGAATAAAATTTGGTCCAGATTTCTGAGGAATACACCTATAATGCTGAGGGGTGGTAGGGAATAAAACAAGGGTTCACTTTTCTCAATGCAAAGGTTATATCATCTATGGCCTCATTACTATCTTAATGGTGCATCCCTTGGCCCTCAGTGTGGTGTTTACCCTCATGGAAGAAAAACAAAGATAACAGGAACAATGGAAACCTCAGGTCCTCAACGACTAAGTCATATTAGCTACCTTATCAACAAGTCCATGGATGACAAGGCTTGCCTTTTTATCCTTTGGAGTTGCCTGGAAGTGAAGAGGGAAATTACAGATGTAAGCATTAGATTGCCAGGGTTTTCCTAATACATAAAGAAACAACCAAAGGAGCAACAATCAGAATTTTGAAACGAACAGTTTTAATGATTACAATTGATCAATGGTAAATTGGGCATCTAAGTAGCAATCAGATTTAAGGCAAGTTTAAATTTGAGTATAATACAAACTATATTTAGTTAGACATGTAATCTAGTGTGTATTTACAATATCCAGGTACCACGAGATAAGAAAGAATACACTTCTACTAAGCAGTATGTACCTGAAGATTTACAATAGCCACCCTCCCCCATTCTTGATTGACATCAGAGGCATATTACATGCAGGAGTAATCTGCAAGCTGCGTAGTATTTGATATTAGGAATGAAAACAAGAACAAGGGGCATATTGAATAAAGTCATTCAACAAATCAAAGTAAATCAGATATTTCTGAAGCTAAGAACGAAGCTAAAGTGACATAATGACTTGCCAACTTGGCGTGAGGAGAAGTAATAAAATTGGTCAAAGAGTGATTGTATCAAATGATAAAAAATGAACAAAAAGGGCCTGTGTACTTTTTAGTGGAAACAAACAGTTTTCTTACTCATAATGAAAACTTAAATAGTTCCCAAATCAATCCTATCAGTCAAGGAACTTGCAAAAACAATTCCTGCTATAACAAGGCGATAATACGGCTTACCTGGTTCCTAGACATAGGACAAGATCAGCTGATCGACAATGCTCCTTAGCCGAATTCATCTCCTTAGGGGTAAAGCATCCTGCAAAAAAATGTGTTTAATAATCTGATATCATTGATGAAACTTGCATAACTTCAAATAATATACAAGATGACATTCAGCAACCATCACTAAAACTGATAGAAGTCCAACTACTACTAGGCGCAACATTTCAGTTCTCACAAATAAAACATCACTTCTTAGTTCTTAAAAGGGAACATATATAGATAGACACTTTCAAAAAAAATATTTACTAGGCACACGGTATTCTAGGTTCTGATCCTTAAGGAGCAACATAGTCAACTATAAACAGAACCTATACTAATGCATAATCTTAAGCCGAAGGAAATACACTCAAGTAAAGTAATGCTGCTACTCATCCCTGAAAATCACAAGCTGTCCTGTGGCAGCCCAAATCAATTGTTCTAGTTCATGATTGCAACAAATACAGCCCCAAAACCAGTACTACTGAAAATTGGTGGGGTGTTCTATTGCAATTTAAGCCACCAACACCTTTTGCAAACAAACAAAAAAATTATAGGAACTACTAAAAAAAATTCTATTATGGGTTGCAAGACAGAATATTGTGTCAAATATTATGTCAAGAATTCAAATGACCTTATTAAATATTGTGTTGGCTATGGATTACTAAAATAAATTCTGAGATACTAATGACTTCAGCGATAACTAGGGTTCTAAATTGGCATTAATCCAACTATACCATAAGGTAGACAATAAAAAGAATATAAAATTTCTGTAGCAGGGACTAATAGGCGTGTTTGGTTTGATACCTGGCCGGCAGGTCGGCTGCCACTACCAGGCAGCAATCCTGACCAGCCGACGGCCTGGGAAAGCTGCCTGGCAGGCAACTCTGCTTGGCTCTTCAACAAACATGCCCACAAGGCCACAACACTATGGAACATGAAAAACTGTAGTGTTTCATAGAACTTGCATTTGCCAAAGGTAATATTTCACAGTACTTCCTATTGCCAAATGAAATATTTCGATAAAAAATCATGTAGAAGATACAGGCACTTACATCCCAGTCAAGAACTGTATCCTTTAATCTAGCTCCACAATTCTTATCAGAACAACGCCTTGGAGTATCCTTCAGTCCTATTGTCTCAATCTCAAAATCACGAAGGTACCTTCAAACAGAGAACAGTCTCTTGAATAAACCAAGACAATAAAAAGGAACTATAAGGATAACTGATACATACTCCTGAATAAGAAGTAATACAAGTAAATCATACTCAGTTTTACAGCATGGGCAGATCTCCTTGAAAGAATTGCCATGTAATTCAGCCAGCTTCTCCCTTGGGAAACCAGAACGGAGATGTAGGCTGTCAACATTCTGGAAAATACAGGCGGCTCAAATTAAATGGGTGTCAAGCAATCCATTAATCACACAGAAGAAATTGTAATAACTAATGATAAATAAAAGATTGCATTATGTATATTTTAGTTTTACATATTTAAGAATTTGTACTTTGATAAGTTATCTCATATTTTCATATGTTAAAATCCTTAGCAGTAAGATGAATAGAACGAAGAATGTCTACAGGTACTGCACCAAGAGCACACCTGGCTTATGACGAACTTTAGAAACCCTGCTCTTTCCAGTTCAACCAGTGCCATATGAGTCAAGCTTGGAACAGCACGATGGAAGGGAAGCGATGCATTAGGAACACCTTTTCCTGCACGCTATAACATGTAAAATTATAAAACTGAAAGTGTTTATTCAAATAACTTTCATCAGGAAAGTAGTTTCTTCCAATGAAGAATAGCAGGTATTGATTATTGAAAGCTATGTTTAAAATAAGAAAAAAAATGGAAGAATTTCATAATATGATTCTACGGTCAAAAATACCTGACACTTGACATAGTCTCCAATGTGAAAATTTGATCACTATTTTCTGTTAGGATATAGTTATAAAATCCAACAAATTTATAGAATTATGACAGTACTCTTTTAAATCTATGAATGCAACTTTTTTTTTGTTTCTAAACTAAATAGTTGGTAGTTACTGAAAAAAGTTTCTGAAGTTTGACTAGATCTTATCCAAAACATCAAGTATTTGTGAAGGAAAATAACTTTTTTTGGTCGGCACCAAAGTCTAATATTATAATAATGGGAACACATTTCTGGCATTCTATCTCCTTTCTATCTAACATACACTCAAATGTAGATTGCATGCCATGCAAGGATGTCTAGCTTGCAACTAAGCATCAAAATCACTTAAAATAAATACATTCACATGCTAAAGGGATCCATACTCAAGGCAAGTAACACAGACACCAGTACTACCTGCAAGGTCCAGACACCCTTGGGACCTCGAAAATCAGGTATGCCTGATGAAGTTGATATCCCTGCCCCAGTAAACACCACTAAATGCTTACTCTGCATTGCAAAGGCCAATGAACACCATCAGCATAAGGAAATCATGATTAAGAGTTCAAATGAGTACCAACATGGCAGCACAACCTTTTGCACCATGGCAGCAAGCTCTTCTATCTGCATCAACAATCCAGGAAGGAAAAAAATAGAATGTCAAAATATAGACATTAACCACAACATGTTTCTTCAAAAAAAAAAAACATTAACCACAACATGGATTTGCACAGCTATAAGTTTCATTTTAGTACATTTTCCGAAAAGATGCCATAATATGGCACATGAATAGAAGTGTTGTGGTTGTCACCATGACATTGTCATCACTGACAGGGGTGGATCTAGGGCATGGGCTGGGAGGCTGCAGCCTGGGTCCAGCCTAAGTAAAAAAGCATGACCCCATGTATGTAGCAATACCAGCCCATAGAAGAAGCCAACAAGGTGCACCCCAGGTTAATACGGTAAACTTGGCCCAGTACCAGACAAACTCACACTATTCTGAGACTCCCATGCTCCGCTTCATCCTAGCAGGCTTGCAGCCGGCGTTCAACCAATCCCCATCGTGACTTGGCCATCCTGCTGCTCCCAGCATCCTTGCACCCAACCATAGAAGGCCAGCGCCTCCAGTAGATCTGCCAGTAGCCAGCATGATGGCCAACCAGCCGACCAAGCCCAGTTCCCAGGCATGCAGCCGCTGGTCCTCCATCCCAGCCTGTAGGCATGGAGGCACCAGCATCACTCCTGTTCATCGCACAGGCGGTGCTTCCAGCCAGAGGCCTTGTATAAACTGGTGGTACTCCGTACTCATATGTCTCAAGTATTAGTGCCATGTTCTCTCTCTCTCTAAACTACTTCTATGAGCAATATTATGTCTTGAAGATTTAGCCCCAGCATATGTGTTTTAGTACTAGAGAAAATATTGTTATACGCCTTAAACCATCGTTTCTGTAATTTCAAATGACAAAACATGTTCCGTACTCAGATGTTTTCCATGTTGTAGATGCGAGTCAGACAAAGCAAGCTAAATTTACATGCATGAAACACTACAAGTATAGAGACCTACATGCATTTTAAATTAATATTGTTATTTTAATTTTTCTTGTTATACCTATTGCACCATTTAGTTTAACTACAGTAAAATTTATAGTCTTCTGTTGTTAGACCCCCTCGCATCCCGTTTTGGATCCACCACTGATCGCGATGGCAATATATGTTCCCCAGCACCCTGGTGCATAGCCAACTGCCTTACCAGAAATTCCCACAAAGAACTTAAGTTCCCTACTGTTCTTTGATAATTTCAGTTCCCTTCAACAGCTAGCGGATCAGCCTACATATAAGGACGAGTCAAGCTAGAAGTCAGCCACAGCAACTATAACGCCCTATAGACTGCAGGATAAATCCAGGGTTAGTGACATGTGCTCTAGAAACCTCTCAACCTTGTATGACAGTTTAACCCACCCTCAACTAGCAAGGTGGGACTAAACCCATAATCTCACATCAACACACACATGGGCCACCAAGTGCCTAATTCAAATTGGACTACATGTCATACTGATCAAACTGTGGGCCAACAAAATATTATGATGAACATCCCAAAAATTGTCTTGCTCCATTTAATCTTCCCCAAAGCCAATATGACAATAACACAGTAAATCTCCCTTTGTAGCATCATTCTTAATCTTCTCAGCTTAGGACATTCTTTGATAGAACATATCTAACCTCACCATATCTCACAAAACTAATTTTATAAAAAAGGGCAGCAACTCTAAGGAGGGGGCACACAACCTAGCATTCATTTGTGTTACAAGCGTACATTTTTCAAATATATTCCAATTTCCAAGCAACATACACATGCTTGATCCAAAAAAATCATCACATAATCTTAATCAAGCACTTAAGTACATGATGAAACCACGACCTAACACAACCAAAACACTTGTGTAGCTCATGTACAGCATAAGGAAACAAATGCTTCAAAGTTAAAATCATAATTAAGTGCAAACATCTCACAAGTATTTTGCTAAGCATTTGTATCTAATAATAAATTCAAGTAATTAGGCGGGAGAGATCAACCTTATTCTGGACTAGCTCAGGGGGCTCAAAGATCTCAGGCATTCCCACAGCACCCACATCCTCCTTGTAGGACAGCTTCTCAGCATAGCCCAATGACATCTCTCAGACCTTTTCCAAGCTTTGCTGAGGTCTTCTTCAGTTAAGACACCCTATAAATTGGTCCCATTAGTCAGTGGCAGATGTTGATAATTTGCCATAACAATGAATCACATACGATTTCACATATACACAATCCCCAAGGCCAAATTTACTGCCCAATGCTCACTGTCCAAACCCTAGGGTATGGAGAGCTCAGAACTTGAGAAATCAGAAGCACACTCACCGGTCTAGGGCGCCGGCGCGCTGCTCTGCAGCTTGGCGCACTAGGCGGGCGGCGTGCAGCTTGCCGGCACCTCGGCCACGCGTGCAGCCCGGCTCGGCGACCAGCGCCAGGCGCCCAGGCCCAGGCGGGTACACGGGGTCGCGGCCGGCAGGGCGCCTCTCGGGCGGGCGGGCGGGCGGCTAGGCCTCGGCACTCGCCGCTCGCGCTCGGAGTGGGAGGCGGCGTCTTGCGTCGCGGCCTCGGGGCCTCCGGCCGGGTGTGAGCGTCCGCACCGCTGCGCTGCCTTCCGGCTGGGTTTGCTGCTGTGCTGGCGAGCCAAAGCCGGCGCGTCGTCCTGTTGCGACGTGGTTGGCCGGTGGATCCAAGGCCGACGGACGGTGGCGTTCGCAGTGTGCAGTGTAGGGCCCATGAATAGGTTTTTTCTCGGTTTACATTTCCATTTCCCTTTTTTTTTCCTCCTTTCTTATTGTGACACCTTGTTCTTTTTCATCTCTAAGTCTTTTCTAATTTTTTATTAGGTAGGGTAAAAATTGTTTTGCAATTAATTTTTAATATTTTATTTCATATTAACGCTATAAACATTTTTTTCTCCCAAATTTGAGCATTTTCTTATGATATGGGGGCACTTTTTCTAAGTTGGAATAAGTTTCTCATATACATGGTACTTTTTTTGGTCTTAAAATGTAACAAAATATTTTATTCGAGGCTACAACAAGTTTTTAGTTTGAGAAATTTTGTGTTTTCCTTAATTTGGAACCTTTTGCAATAAACGGTATGTTGGCGTAAATTAGGGTTCACACCAACACACTCAAAGGTCATGATGGACCAGAGAATCTGAGTAGGATAATCAACACTTTCGCGGTGAAGAGCGGCGAGTTTATAACAAACTAGCAAAGGATAACAATCGTGCTTTACGTGACGAAGAAAGGCTTTTCGAGCAAACTAGCAAAGAAGCCGCCGAAGCTCGCGGGAGCGACCCGTCGAGTGCAAGTACGTCGCCGGGTTGCCCTAGGTCAGTCGGCGAGCCTAGGGCACCATCCTTGGTTGTCGGATCAAGCGATGAACAACATGTAGAAGGTTGAAGAGAGAAAAATAGGGTTTGTAGATTGGTTTGTGTCGATTGGATGTAGATGAGATCAAATCGGTCATGAAACTCTTATTATATAGAGGGGGTGGTCTTATCCCCTTAGGAACTGTCTTAGTTGCATTCCCAAGCACCGGGAACTTCCAAAAACGATTTAGAATCGAATCGGTTCGGACACGAAATCTTCCGCAGCGGCGCCGCGGGCGCGAGACGCCCGAAACAGTGTGCGGTCCAAAGAGCCCCGGAAGAGGGCACCCGCCGAACGCTAGCCCGCAGAGCGCTGGGCCGCCGGACATAGCGTCCAGCGGCGATCGAGGGGACTACGCCCGCGAGGGGCCGCCGGACGTGCGATCACGAATTCCAAAGATTCGGCACTTCTCTACGGCGCATTTCGAGCTCTTTCGTCGGATTTCTTCGTCTTTTGACCTTTTGGCTTTCTCTGCACTGCGTTCGAGCTCTTGCAGCCCCTTGGTCCAAGCTATTTTTGGGTGTCAACACGGTAAAAATCTTAATGTGGTATCTGACGAAAGATGTTATCCTCATGAAGGATAATCTAACGAGAAGAAATTGGTTTGGAAGTAAATATAATGTGCTAGTGACACATGCTTTAGCAAATTTATTAGGCGCTATATATGCATACTATAAAGAAAACAATATTGTTTTCGATAAATTTGAGCAAAAACTTTTGTTGCAAGTTTATATAGGAAGAGTGTGTACTGACTTTGGCTCTGGACACCATTACAACAGTCAACAACATTTGGATTAGCAAAAGTTGCAAGTTTTGGCCTATTAGGACGAGAGATCAGCAGGCATGTGGCACCGAGCAGTTATACCTGTTTTTGGTTTTAACAAATATTTTATGCAAGTATTAACTGGAATAAGTTTCTTACATACATGACACTTTTTGGATATAAATTTGTAATAAATATTTTATTCACGGGGCTAAGTTTTTATTTTAAGCATTGCTACACCAAGACACAAGAGGCGGAAGCACTCAGAACCATAAACCTCGGATATACTTGTCAGCGAATAGAGAAATTCAGTTGCAGAAGTGTTGTTGAAATAATGGTTCTAACGGGGGTACACAGATACCTCTTCTCGGTTGATGCTCCGAGCAAGGGTAGACAACAAGGATGCATAAACAAACTTTCAATATATCACAAATGTATTCATCAATCTCTTACACAGCCAATGCTCCTTATTTATAGTCCCCACCAATATTCATAGTTCAATTACAATTGAACCCACAAATATTCCCATGATATTTTAGATCTCTTTCCGAGCCTAGAAGGGCACAATGGTCTTCTTCTCTTAGTTACCACCTTAGCTCCTGGACCTGGCACTTGGTCCATTAGGGTCCTGGCCCGCTGGAGAGGTCATTCCGCATTGTCTTCCATGTGCACAACCTCCACTCCCTGTCCGGGTTCCGCCTCCGACGATGCGTTCTTTGATGTAGGTGACATCTCCGCGTGGACCTTGGGCCTCTCGCCCGAAACCGCCGCGAGATCTTTACGGTTGGATAGGTGATCGGCGGAGGTTTAGGCGGAGGTGTTGTCCTTACTCCTGGTGAAGGTGCCATACTTGTTTCTGCAAGAAAACCTTAGTACATGTTCATTGCTTAAGATATTTGCATGACCTTAGTTACCTCCGCTCACTGTCGGAAGCATGTCCCAACAAGTGTATCCAAGGATTGAGCTACGCAAGGAAGGACTGCAAGGAGGACACTTGAAGACGGAGGCTGATCGACTACACGAAGCAACTATGATCGAGTTATAGGAACACACTTATAAGAAGAAGTCCACGGTTTGTCCGCACTCTCGAAGCTTGCTTGTAGAAAGGGAGCCCCGAGATAGGTTTGTTGTATTGGATCTTTGATAGGTTTATGATGTATGACCTATGGCCCTAATCATATAAACCTTAACCTTGTATCTCGTTTCCCCATTAGCAATAAAAGTATATTTTTTATATCAATTTTGTGTTTAGTTAGGCGTATTTGTGCATGATTCTAACGTAAAATACGTATGATTAAGGATCCTTAGAAATGGGGTAGTGTCATATGCTTCAACAAAATTATTAGGCGCTATGCATGGGTATCAAGAAACAATATTGTTTTCGACATACGTTGAGCAAAAAAATTTTGTTGCAAGATTATATAGGAGGAGGACATACTGGCTTGCTCTGGACACCATTACAACGTGCAGTCAACAACATGAGGATTGGCAAGCCCTGCAAGTCTCAATGAGAGTTTTATGAGTGTTTCATGATAAAATTTTGCTTTTTGTATAAAACACTAGGAGAGAGAAGGAAAAAGTTTCACCATAGTGAAACCTTTGGACAATGTTTCACATGCGTTGGAAACGGGGTGAAACCCCGTTGAGACAGAAATAACGTTTCACCATGCAACTATGCAATTAAATCATGCAATGAAAGAGAGGGGTTGTGCGACCCTTAAACCTATGAAACTGTACAATGAAACCGTGCATCGAGTAAGACGTCTATTTCATCTTTAAAGTTTCACATCTTGGAAACCGAGACGTGAAACTCTCTATTGAGACGAACGATAGATCAGCTGGCATGTGGCATAGTAGCATCGGCATCAGCGCTCTGAGGCGGCAGCATCTGTAGCATACGGCATCGAGGTGAACAGTTTCTTTAACGCTTCTGCGGACGAAGCATCGCCATTCTCTTGGGTCCTGCCGATCAGCTCCTGAATCTCCTTCACGCGCCGCCTCATATCAGCCCCTTTGGCGGTGTCCCCATCACCGTCTCGAGGACCTCCGCCAGCCGAGCCCGCTCGACCACCGACGAGCCGTCGGCGTTGCCCCTCGCCACCTCGACGCATGCGCCCCACTCCCGCGCCAGCATCTCGCAGTTGAAGAACTGGTCCCCTTGCAGCGGCCACCCGATGATGGGCACGCCGTGTGCCACGCTCTCCAGCACCGAGTTCCACCCGCAGTGGCTCAGGAACGCGCCGGTCGACGCGTGCGCCAGGATGCTCAGCTGCGGCGCCCACCCGCGGACCAGGAGCCCCGTGTCGTTGGCGCGCACCCTCTCCTCGAACCCTTCCGGCAGCCACTTGTCCGCTCCTGTGTCGTCGTCGCCGAGCACGATGGGCGGCCGGATGGCCCAGACGAACGGCCGGCCCGTGAGCTCGAGCGCCGCGGCCAGTTCCATCATTTGCTCTGGCCGTAAGCTGTTCTGGGAACCGAACGAGATGTACAGCACCGACAGCTTCAACTTCTCACGGGCGTCCAGCCACCGCATGATGCTGTCGCTGTCGCGGTGGCTGGTGTGCTGTGTCTGGTTCGGGTGGCGGATAAGCGGGCCGATGGGCAGGACCGGCACGCCCAAGGTTCGCCGGAGCATGCGCAGCCCGGCCGGCTCCAACTCCTCCGTGGTGTTGATGAGCACGGCGTCGGTGCCGTACCCGAGCGCTATATTCCGACGGTGAAAGACGGACCACGGGTCCGTGCCATCGGCGAGGAGGAGGTGCATCGGGAGCTGCGAGCGGTGGACCGTGACCTCCGGGTGGTCCGGCAGGCAGAACACCTCCGCGTCGCCACCGAGCTCGCCGGTGCGGGAGGTGGTTCCAGAGCGAGTGGTACATCACGCTGCCGAACGCGCCGCAGGAGTCGAAGAAGGCGTGCCTCGCGCCGCGCCGGCGCGCGGCGGCGGTCGTCCACACCTGGAAGGGATCAGCGACGACGACGACGGGGACGTCGACCGGCGCGCCTTGTTCCTCCTCCTCAGCAGCGTCGGCGGCGCGGACGATGCCGGCCAGGAAGGCGTCGAAGGCGGCTTGGAGCGAGGGCGACTCCGTGGACTGGAAAAGCGCGAGGAAGTGGCGGACGTGGACGGCGTCGGTGGACTCGGCCCCCGCGGGCAGCCCGTGCTCCTCTGACACGAAGGGCAGCGCGTGGAACCTGAGGAACGGCGCCTCGGCGGAGGAGCTCGCGCGGAGCGCGGCCACGTTGCGTGGCGTGGAGACGAGCGTGATGGCCGCCGAGGGCAGCGCGGCGTGGAGGCGCGCAACGAGCGAGAGGAATGCGGCGAAGTGGCCCTGCGCCGGGAACGGGGCGAGGATGACGTGCATGCGTGCGTCGCTGGGCATGGTGACCGTACTTACGTCTGCTTTGGAGACTGGAAAGCAAACGATGTTCCACGTTCTCCTGTGCCTTTAGACCTGGAAGAACCCACACGTTCCACGAGAGGTTTGTAAGATATATTTTCGTTGGGATGTATACTATGGTAATGGTATGAATCCAGATGTTAAAAGTTGATGCAATAATGGACCAAATCACGCCTTCACCAGATCTTTCGGCTGGCCTCTTTCCTGCATTTCTAGAGCAGAGACGTTGAGTTGGTTAAGTGGTGACATATAGTACGTATCTTAACTACGGCCATGGGCCACGGCCATTGTTGTGTCGTTGAGCACCACTGTTTGCTTGGTTAGCCATCAACGCTAGTACCTAGTACGCCGCACGACTGGACGAATCAGGCAACCAGCAATACAGCTGCAAGGTCACTCTCGAGCTATCACGGGCAGTCCCCAACGTGTGGTGTCCATAGCATTTCTATCCGTCCACGTAAACAAAAGGCATGACGTGACAATTCAGATATAATAATGTAATAATAAACGAAGGAGTAAGATTGAAAGGAAGAAAGAAAATCGTCGAGAAATCGTACATCGTCTCCCGAACATGGCAGAAGAAAACCAACGATTTCAACGATGGTGCGCCGTGTAGTTTCCTACCGCGCCTGCTGCATCCTCGCGGCACACCTAGCTCGTCTCCACTCCATGCGCGCTGTTGCGCCGCTGCACGCCCCGCAGATCGCGCCGCTGTCCCTGTCTGGCTGTCTCCGCCGACGCGCGCGCGAAGCCGAAGTCACAGGTCGCCATGCGCCACAACCACGGCCCACGGGAGCGTCACCTCGCCGTTGTCGTGAAGCCTCACGTGCAGGTTTGCCGTTCAGAGCATAATAATACACTCGAACACCATTACACCAACATGCCTGCTAGCTTTGTGCCATGATGGATCGAGGGCCACGCCTTGCCGAAGCAAGTGAGCCGGCCGCCTGGAACTCTGTCGCTG
Source organism: Hyparrhenia diplandra (assembly GCA_015847255.1). NCBI lineage: Eukaryota > Viridiplantae > Streptophyta > Magnoliopsida > Poales > Poaceae > Hyparrhenia > Hyparrhenia diplandra. The sequence continues at coordinate 127,507 of JADLZK010001658.1, forward strand.
GCTCGCCGGCCTCCACGACGACGCCACGAGCCGGTGCCGCCCTGTGCTGGCCGCCCTTCACACTCACGCCTACACGCGCCTACACGCGAGCCTCTTGCCCTGCGCAGCCCGCCCGAGCCTCCCTTTGGGCTTTGGTTACCGCAAAATCTCTGTGTCGACACTGGGCTCCGTTTCGGTGACGATGGATCGATTCAGCCTCCGAAGAAAAAAAGATATGCAGGATCATCTACTTTTCTTCTCAAACTTCGATTATCTCTAGTTAAAAGCTTATTTTTAGAGAGCGGCCATAAAAAGAAATGAACTCTTGGGGAACTTTTTTTTTTTAGGTCAACGACGGGGAGGATCCAAGACCCCCACCTGATATATTAGTCACAGATGCCAGGCAAGCCTGGGGTGACGGCACATGGCACAAAACAAATAAGTTTCATCAGAGTTACATGATAGCAGAAGGAGCTAAAGAGGGAGACTATTACACCAAAGAGCATAGAGTCGAGAGTCATTTTTAGGCAACCGGCATCTCCACGACGTGGCTGAGTTTCGACAGGCGGCAGCTAGGCGACGATAATCAGGAGGCATCCCTCTGAACACCACATCATGGCGATGCTTCCAAATTTCCCAGCAGATCAAGAGAAGCAGAGAGGATTTGGCTATCCTGGGCATTGGCCCCGGAGCAGGCGTCTCCCACAAGCAAGAGACATTTGCAATGGCCCCGGCATCCCAGCCTATGTGATTCCAGAAGGTTTGGGCAAAGGGGCATCCAGAGATCAAGTGGTTTGAATCTTCCCTTCCTTGATTGCAGATCTCACAGACATCGGTGTCTACTATGTGTTTGACCAGCAGGTTGCTTTTTGCAGTGAATTCTCTCCTTGACAAGCAGCCATCCAAAGAACTTGACTCTTGGAATCGCGAAATTCTTCCAAACAAACTGGTAGGAGGGACAAGTTGTGCCACTTCGCATGGATGCCTTGTAGATCAGTCCTGACTGCAGGCGGTGCGAGCTGTCAGAGAAGAAGCATGACCTACAATCTTCATCCAAAGTCAGGGGAAAAGTCTTGGAGCATGGGTTTCAGCTGGTTGTGTTGTGTTGTCGCCATGTGTGTCAGCCGCCCTTGAAGCAAGCGGTGAAGCGGCCTGGAGAGGGCCACGGCAACAGACACGCCGGGAAGGGTGCTGTGGCTGTAGAGAGCAGCAAAGCGTTCAGCCAGTGGCAGGTCTCCCAGCCAAGTGTCATGCCAGAAGGAGGTGTTCAGCCCATTGCCGATGGTGACAGTTGTGATCGTGCGGTAGGCAGGCATGAGGCCCCTAAGTGTATCCCAATGGAGGCCATCCAAGCTCCCCTGAAGGTCGCCTAGCCTCATTTGCGACTGTACCCAGGCCACCCAGGCTGACTGTTCAGGTTGAAACAGATGGTGAAGGAGCTTCAGTAACAAGCAGGCGTTCTGAGTTTCCAGATCTTTGACCCCTAGCCCTCCATCTTCCTTGGGTTGGCATACCTTTTCCCGGGCGACCAGACATTTTGCGCCACTGACTTTGTCTGAGGCTGCCCACACGAAAGCTCGCCGTCTGGCATCCAAAGCACGCCGGAAGCCGGGGGCAGCATCAGCGCCCCCATAGCATAGGTTGGGAGACCATCTAGGACTGAGTTGATGAGAACGACTTGGCCGGCAGTGCTCAGCAGCATCGCTTTCCACCCTGCAAGGTACCGATCAGCTCTAGCAATCAGTGGAGAGAAGGCTGAGAGTTTCAGCTTGGTGTTGGACAAGGGGAGCCCCAGATACACCTGAGGGAAAGCCCCCTCCTGGCATTGCAAGACCTGCATCATTTCTTGGAGCGGCTCGGAATCCACATGCATTGGAACCACTGTGCTTTTGTTGAAGTTGATCACTAACCCGGTGGCAGCTGAGAACAGTACCAGAACGTGCTTCAACCTTTCAGCGTCTCCCAGTTCGCCTCTCAGTAGGACATCCGCATACTGTAACACTGGGCAGGGTCCATCCATTAGCGGGTGTCTGATGTTGCCATCGCCCTTGATCAATTTCTGGAGCACATCTGCTACTAGCAAGAAGAGGTATGGCGAGAGGGCATCCCCTGACGGAGCCCCCTGCGGCAGGTGATCCAGGGGCCAGGCACCCCATTGACTAGAACCGCCGAGCAGGATGTTGCCAGAAGCTTGGTCATCCATCTGCACCACAACGCAGGAAAACCTCTCGCCTGCAGGATCGTGACAAGGCTGTCACTCTTGGGGAACTTTTATTTTCAAAGGACTGGTACATAGATTGGAACAATGCCTCTAAAATTTGTACCTACAATTAGCTAAGTATGAAGAACAATTGCTTTAAGTAGTACAGTATGTGTTAAGTGCATGGACATGAAATGGTAATTTTGATATGAGTCAGGCATCTTACTTGAATCGGGACTCTTTCCAATTACATTCTTTGCAACGATATCTACCTGTGTCTGGGATGCACCATGCATTAGTGACTGCACTTGATGCAGGGGGTACCACCAAAAATCATGTGCACCTCTGATGTCCACCATTGGTGCAAGAATGTGTTGAGTACAGAACACGATAACGCGTGGCGCAGTAAATGTTTTTATTTTTGAGAGGGACCTGCAGTGATTTCCAGCTCCAAAATTACAATTTCATTTTCTTCTATCTAGCAACGAAGCTTGAGAAGTGAAAAACCTACATAAAAGGGGGCGATTCAAAAGAAAATGTCCTATTTTATCATGTAAGTGTTTACAGGAAAGGTTGCACAAATATTAAAAGGCTGATCTGCACTCAATATCATGCTACTAGCCTCTTTATGGCGATAGATTGATATGAGACATTCCACCAATCAGGACTACAGTTCATCCCTTTAAAATCCTATGGCTACTGGCAACTGCTACCTGAATTGAGTTTTCAAGCTAGTTCCCCATATCACCACAATTGAAGGCAGTGTATTTAATATGAATAGTGAACATTGAGCTTTGTAGGCTTGCAAGATTTGACCAAACCTTCACTACTGAAAGATCTATCATGCCAGCATCTCCAAAGAGTTGGCTCATTCAGAATCTGAGGTAGTTGCGGGATTATCAACAGTGGAATCTTCATTGCTGATTTTGTCATAAGCAACTCCCTCACGGTTCTTGAATAAAGCAACATGCTTCTTGTAATCTTCAAGATCCTTCTCCAGCTTCTCAATAAACTGGCTGGTATGCTCAAGGGATTGTAGATATCTATATTTCTCTAAAGCCTATGGTGAACAAAAAAAAAAAAAAATCATCATTACATAAAGGCCTTAAATAAAACTGAGTAAATTAGATTTTTGTATGTCATTACATAAAGGCCTTAAATAAAACTGAGTAAATTAGATTTTTGTATATATAATAAAACAACCAGGTACATTTGGACATCAAGCTACATAGGCTACTGTAGCACCAAGAACTAGTTTTAGTTACCTTCTGCTTTGAAAGAGTATCAGGAGGTGACATCACTTGTGGTCGCACATAGTTTTCCCCGATAAAAGATAATTGTATTATTGGGTTTAATATCAATGACTGTGCCTTTGCTGAGCCTTGTCAATTCCTCAGCATACTGTAGAACTTGGCCAGGCCGACAAGGCTTGCAAACTACCTTCACGGTCTCATGATTCTTCCAATGGAGGTGCATGTTGAGAACCACGCCGCCAAACACCCCTCTCCTCCCAACAGGAACATAATTCTTCTTCTTCTCCCCGGTTCGTTTGAGATAAAACTTCTCCTCCTCAGTAAGAATCTCAGGATCATGAACTGGCTCCGGTGTCCTCGGGACCTCATACTTCCTCAGCTTCTCAATCAACCATTCCTCCTTCCTCTTAGCCTAAATTTCAACGAAACAACTTGTCAATGCAGCTATAATCCTATTAAACCAACAAATCCATTAGTGAGCTAGCACAAACAATGGACCAGAATTTAGTTGAAGTTCAGACCTTTTCAAGCTTGTATCTGATCCTAACTTCGGGGTTGGGTGACTTCATCTTCTTCTTGGCCTTGAGGCGGTACCACTTGAGCTGGTTGACCTTGGCCTTCCTAGACATCTTCTTCTTTGGAGGCGACTGCTGCTTCCCCTTCTGCTTGGCGACGCCCGTGTCACTGACCCCGAACCTCGCATACTTGCCGTCCGTATCGAGTGTGATCGCCGTGCTCCCGCACCTCACGGGCTGCTGAAACCACGGCCTCCACCTCCGCCCGTGTGCCTCTGGCCCAAACCATCCCCACAAACACTCGAACGGCGCTGCAGGAGATGAGGAAGAGGAGCCGCACATTCGATGCCACGAATCGCTGAAAAACAAGCAGCCAGTTAGGCGGAGATTAGACCGAGCACGAAAACGGCAATTGAGCTGGAGAGGGGGCAAGGGGACTAACCGAATCCAAATAGAGGCCAGACACGCGACGGAGCCGAAGGGTCGCCGCCGTAGGATCCGCGGCGCGAGGGCCGCCATGGTGACAGGCACTGGGATGGGGACCGCCGGCCACCGGCCACCTTCGTCTCTAATCTCTACAGTCTACCAACTATAGGATTCACATTTCGCACAGTCGATCAATCACCAATTTCAAGCATGTGCAATGTGCAAACATTAGAACTGTCTCTCAGTACTCATTTTACTCACCGGAGAAGCAGTCTTGCAGAGAAGTTGAGGAGCAGAGGCAGAGCTGGCACCGCGCAGGCCGCAGGGATGCTGGCCGACGGCAGACCGGGCGCCCAGAGGAGCTGCGCAGTCCGGCAGCCCCGGCACGAGGACGGGGACGGCAGGACAAGCGGAGCAGGTCGGCGACGGCTCTCAGCAGGAAGGCCAGATGATCAGGGGGACAGGAGAAACGAGGCGGCGGCATGACTTCTCAGAAGCCCGTCCAGTGGAAGGCTTCCAGCGTAGTACAGGGTGCCGGTTCGCCGTCGCCACCGAGCACTCGACCTTTGAGCGCAGCTGCGCAGGCAGCCGCCGCCGCGTGACGACGGGAAGGCAGGAAGGAGTCGGCACCCGGGAGCGGAGAACGCATAGAGCACCAGGGCCCAGGCGTGCTGAGTGCGTTCGATGAGGCCAGTGCTGGGCTTTTCATTTAGTTGGGCCAGTAAAGACTAGAAAAAGATCCATATAACCTCCCTCAATTATTGCACAAAAACGACTAGCATGATTTTTTGTATAATATACTTATATATAACTAGTTTCATATTTTTTCTGAGTTAAGATATTTTTGTAGGATTAAAGTATATTATTTTTTTCCCAAAATAATACTTTTTTAAAAAAAATACATTTCTACCTTTTTATAAAGTTTAATTGCCTCCATAAAATGTCATGAAAGTCCAATTTACCTCTCTCGTGTCTGACGTAATGACGTAGGCAGGCTGATGCGGTGCCATATCAGAAAAAAAAAAACCCTCTCAAGGTGGTATATTGAATGATTGCAAAAATTGAGAGATTCTAAAAAACTAATTTTATAGTTGAGGGAGCCAAATTAAATTTGCACAATAGTTGAGTAGGTCCGATGAATTTTTTCCTAAATCCAAGGTACTAAAAACATTTCAAAAATTTACCCTAGCCTAGCTATATGCACCTAGATATAAGGCAGTTACCCGATTCAAGAGTAAAATGCACCTGGGGTCCTCAAACTATTGGCCTCCTCCCATCTATGTACTCAAACTATCAAAACGACTATCCGGGTCCCCGGAACTATTGTCGATGCACACCCCAAGGTCTAAACCACGCCACGTCATGGGAAATTTTTTCAAAAAAATCCCTATCTATTTTCTCTTTCTCACAACTAGCTCCTTTGGTGTCCACGCGAGTCCGCGGTAGTTGTCCGGTTGTCCCGCCAAGGTGATCGTGCTCGTGGCCCTCGTCTCCGCTTCTTCGTCCGCCCCTCACCTCTACTCCAGCACACCTACGGCAGGTTGTACCTGGTGTCCCAGGAGCTCGTCGGGCGGATGAAGGGGGGCAGGTGGCTGCTGTCGCGCAGATGCTAGATGGGGTCGGCGGCGCCAAGCTATCTTGACGAATAGTGAGCGCCGGCTCGCTAACATCCTGGCAGCGCCCGAGGGGACAGCTGCACCCGGCATCGTCTGTCCTGCTTAATGGCGACTACAGCGTGCGGAGGCGCCTCGGCAGCAACCTCACGAAGGCCCCTCGGCGGCAACCTCAAGGAGGCGCATTGGATGGGGAGAGCTGCGCGGTGAAGCATTTCATCGGGGACGCCGACGTCGAGGTCTTCATGTTCTCATAGTCTCATCAGTGGCACATCGAATGTGGCGCACGCCGCCTACTGCTTCCATGACGAGGAGAGGAAGGAGTACTTTGTGCTCATGCACCAGCTCCACCTGTCCAACGTGCTCGTCAAGCCGCAGCAGCCTGACAGGTACGTCCACGTCAAGGTCGCGGGTTTGAGCGGCCAGCGGGCACCGTCACAAACAGCGCAAAGGCGTCTGCCATTGGCAATGGCAACGCAGCCGGTGGCGGTGGCGATGACACCTGCATCTGGTATTGGCCGGAGGTTCTCGAGCGTCACAAGAGCCGCGACATGTACACTGAGAAGGCACGTGTACAGTACTGCTTCGCGATGATCTACTTTGAGCTGCTGACGGGGGTCTCGTTGTTGGAGTTGGACAACCACCTGCAGGGCGACAAGACGAGCAAGAACATTCGCCGTCCCTTTCCAGGTGTCCAAGTACCTAGTCGCCCTGACCAAGCGGTGCTGGCACGCCGACCCGGCGCAACGCCCGGCGTTCGCCTCCGTCTGCCGCGTGTTCCGGTACGTGAAGCGGTTCCTGGTCATGAACCTGGAGCAGCAGCATGGCCAGCAGGCAGACGCGCCGCCGCCGCAGACTACCTCGATATCAAGGCGCAGCTGCTAAGGCGGAACCCGGTGTGGCAGCAGCGGGGCCAGGGAGCGCCGCCCGCGCGTGGCGGATCCACGTCGCCACCTCGCGATGCAGCGGTGGCTCCGCCAACTGCGCCAGGTGCCGCGGAGATGCGTGCCACCGCTAGCCGCAGCGCCTCGCGGTCCACTAGTTGTGCATCGCCGGTAGCGCCGGTCGGCCATATGTGTGCAGCACGTTAAAAGCTAGCATGATGGGGAGCACATGGGAGGAGCGAGACGAGACGCGCCTCGTCGCCGCTTTCACGCCCGAGTCCGTCATAAGCTTCGGCATGGCGCGGCCCCACGGGTTCCACCGTTCCACTACCGCCGGACGCAGTCTGCCATGGACGTGCGGGACCTGCACACGCTGCGGCTGCCGGAGCACGTCATGAAGGAGCTCGCCGTGGTTCGCAGGCCGCCGTTCTTGCTCGTGTTCGCGGGCCGGATCGCGTCCCTGGACCACCGCGGGAACCAGCACGGCCTCGGTGGCACAACTACCGCGGACTCTGCCCTAGACACCAAAGGAGCTAGTTGAGAGAAAGAGAAAATATCTAGGGATTTTTTTGAAAAATTTCCATGACGCGTGGCAGGTTTTAGACATTTGGTGTGCATCGGCAATAGTTCGAGGACCGCAGATAGTCGTTTTGATAGTTCGAGTACCTAAATGGGAGGAGGCCAATAGTTTGAGGACCTGGGTGCATTTTACTCCCCGATTTAATTTACCCTAGCCTCGCCACTACATGTCATCCAGGTCCGCATTTGGATTGTTTCATATACACGGAATGACTCCTACGACCATCAAAAGAAGGCGGGCCGAATGACTCCTACGACCATCAGCCATCTGGCTGGCAACGCCGCTGTAACAGGCAATCGCAGATCGCCGGATCAGAGCAAGTATTATAGTACGCCAACAAGCCGGGCCTGTAAGCGAACTTTATACCATCTACCAGCCCACTCATACAATAGTGAGCTCTTTTCTAGTTAATATAGGGCCCACTTGCCTATCTCACATGGTTCTTTTTTTAACTTTTCTTGTGCAGTAGAATTTGTTTACAACCTCTTCTCCTCTTTTCTCCTCCCTTCTCCTCCACATCAACATTTAGTCGGCTTCTTTCCATAATACTTCTCTCAGTCTCAGCCTTCAGTGG
>JADLZK010001659.1:0-107410 GCA_015847255.1 Hyparrhenia diplandra
GAATTTATAACATAGGAATCATAATATGTTAGGCAAATATAAGTGCTATTTATATTTTACCGGTGAAAATTTATGTTGAAGAAACTTAGGTGATACTCTTTTCATTCAACGTGCATGTGTTTTACTATATCTATTATATTATATAGGCACCGAATGACCCCACAAGGTGTGGGTCCCATATTCTAAAAAAAAAAAGGTGTGGGTCCCATAACTGATGTATACTGTAGTACCTAAAACAGAGAGCTCTCTCGCCATCTTGGGTTCTTTATCAATTCAAGTGCTCTGCTCTTTAAAAAAAATATAAGTGCTCTGCTCACAGCAATTAGTAGCAAAGCTGAGCGCTAAGTGCAGGGGGCCACAAGAGGGCTGCTCCACTTCACAAGCGTTACCTCGGTCTTCAGCGAAGGAAAGAAAACAATGGACCAGACTGGATTCTTTTATTCATGTGAAATTGCCTTCTAGCTACAGTATTCCGGAGGAATGGGTTGGGGAAATTCCTCCATTCCAAACGCTCGTTCCAATTTCCTTTCCTCCGTTTTTGATTCCTCCAAAATTCCTATGCTATTCCTTCAATCCAAACACGCCCTAAGTGTACACCATCTTTCCCTCCGCCCTAAATGTTTGTCATTTTGCGGTTTTCGAGAAACAACTTTAACTAGATATATCTTTAAAAATATTAATATTTGCGATACATAACAAATATCATTGGAAAGATATTTAAATCTAGTTTTTAACAAATTTATTTGGAGACAAACATTACACATATTTTCTATACATCGAGTCAAACTTGTGGGGCACGGACACCAACGACGACAAACATTTAGGGACGGAGGGAGTATGTGCTAAGATGAATTTCCATACATACAACGATGCCATAAATAAATGATAGATACAATATACTCCTCATTATATCATGTTTGGTTTGTGGGATCTAAAAGTTTAGTCACTTCTTAGTCACCCCTTGAAGACTAGAGAGGATTAAACTACTTTTTAGCCACCTTTTAGTCGTCTTATTTGGTATATATTTTAGGGGCTATAAAAAGAGACTAAAGTTTATTATTCCCTAAACCCACATTCCAAAAAACTTTTAAAGAGTTAAAACATCTCAAGTTCGCTAAAATTATATAAAGATATAGATAGATTTATGACATCAAATAGGTATACCATGAAAATATATTTGATGAAGAACCTAACGATATTTTGGTCAAACTTTAGATGTATTGACTCTCCAAGATTTTAGAATGACTTTTTAGCAACTAATCGTCCAATAATCCACGAGAAGGTGCGTAGGAAACAGATAGGCTAAGTGCTCCTGGTAGTCTTTTAACACCCCACATCGTCTCAATCTTCTAAGTGGATGTTACTTTTTACTAACCGAATGGGTGGGAGAATGAGTACATATCATACCCAAACGCTCTCATTCACGAGCACACGGTTGATACATCAATTTTAAACATTGTACAAAAGATTATATGTCTTTACCAATAGCTCATGATTCTTGTATGCCATGGTTATGGCTCATATATCACTCTTCCAAGGTATGCGTCTGAGTTTTACTGCATATATATCTTTACAAGGTTGATCTAGTGTGTGATATCACTACAGAGACTCATCGTGCTATCACTACAGAGACTCATCTACACTACAAAAACATATAGCATTTTTCTTAGGCTTTCTTGGAATATATTTTATTTAGGTTATCGTGCTCCAACTTATCTCTAGGACTTTTCTTAGTCTTTCAAGAAGTCTAGAGACATTTTTTTATTTTAAAATATTAATATATATATAGTTTTTATATTAAAATTTTAAAAGATGAAATTTACTTTAGGACCTTTTAGTTTTTTAAGAATCACTACCGCTCTATTATTCGTATACGCCTATAGAGTAATCAGTAGATTCAATACAAGTTCTATTTCGAGGAAAAAGCAGTCAAACATGCCATCCTACAATTTCTTAAATCGAGCTTTTAGCTAATCTATAAGCATAGAGTTCCTACTTTGATTAATGACCTCCATCGTACCTGCCTCAATCTCCCTGGTGATGTGGCTACAAGGACTATTCCCCTGTCTATACATATATCTTCACTATGTTTGCATTGCACAGTAGGTAGCAATCTTTCGTGTCACAAGCAAGAGCTAGACCCCTCTGCAGGCCAACACTTGTACTAACTTTTTCATTATAATTGCACATGCTCTCAAAAAGTTGTCTACCTTTTTTGAGACCATACCGAGCGCGTTTTTCATTAAGAAGAAAGAGTTTTTATGAATACAACACCACCAGAGAGAGGTAACCAAGGTTACCCCCAAGAACCTACCGACTATTGGATGTGGCAACTGCCACAGTTGCAATGCAAGAATTCTAGGTTATTACTTTTTTAGAAAAATTGTAGGCTATTTTATGACCGTTCATAATATTATTTTATATGATTCATGGGTTTGAACTTTGAAGTTTGAAAAAAAAAAAAATCTGAGCGAGGCAAGATGGACCTTTTATCATTCCTCCGGTAAGCTGAAAAAGCCCATCCCGTATACCCCGAGTGGCCCAACTAGCCCACGTATATACTTCAATACCCATACCTAACCCTAGCAATACATTTCGCTCTCCACACGGCGGCGGCCACAGAACGGTCTCGGGCTAAAAATTCCAAACAGCACTGGCCTTCCCCCAAATGCGCTATCTCCGTTCTGTGGCCTCCCCCAAATGGCGACGACTGTGCTGCCGCTGTCCTGGTGACCTCTCTCCGTCGGTCTTAGGTCTTCTCCCCACCTTCGCCGCCGACAAGCTATACGCCAGGTACTCTCACCCTTCTCTTTCGTTCCTGCCGTGCGAAGCTGAGCACACAAACCCTAACTGAAACTGTTTGTATTCGGATCTGATAAATCAACTCACGGTTACAAGAAACTCTACTGAAGCCCCCCTTTTTTTGCTTGACTAATTCTACTGGAGGCTTCAGCAGCAAGGAAAGAGCTGGTTAGTCTGGGTTAGAAATCATGCGTGTCTTGTACGATCTCCCTGAACTTTTCGTGGATCTTGATGGATGTAGCATTATGCTCGATTACATGTCAGCAATGGCATGATTAAAGAAGCCTCGAGCAGTACATATCTTCGAGAATCACATTTTTAGCGATTTAGTTCCATTGCCTATTTGCCTCGGTCAAATTGTTCATTTGCTTGATGACTTGATGTCTAGGATACGGCTAACTACATTCTAGCATGGCAAATTGTTCATTTACTGCTGTACTAATGTTTTGTTTTCCAAGAGACCTGGAAATACAATTTACTTGGTTCATATTGTTGGATTATTATCTTCTTTTGAAACTGCGGTATCATATGTTATCAAAGCAAGGGTAGTAAATCATGTTCTTCTATTACAGGGTGTGTTAAGTCCAAGCTTGTCAGATGGATTCAACACAAGATTTCCAACCCAGGACATTCTCTATAAAGTTGTGGCCACCAAGTGAAAGAACACGGCTCATGCTTGTTGAGAGGATGACAAAGAATCTGTCTGCAGAGTCCATTTTTCTCGCAAATATGGCCTTTTGGGCAAGCAAGAGGCTCAGGAGAATGCAAACAGGATTGAAGAACTTTTGCTTTGCTTCGCTGATGAGCATTTCAAAAAAGAGAGCCAGATGGTGATGGGAGTTCTGCTGTCCAGCTATATGCAAATGAAACAAGCAAGATGATGTTGGAAGTTCTGAAAAAAGGCCCAAGGACTACCGCAGAACTGGAGACTGATACACTTCCTGTGCCTGCTGATACACTTTCTGTGCCTGCTGATACACTTCCTGTGCCCGCTGATACACCTCTTGCGCCTGCTGATACTGTACTAGATATATCTGGTGGCAAGCGTGCTTTTTATTGAGGCAGATGAAGCTAAGGAATTGTTGAGTCCACTTACCAAACCAGGAAATTCGTATAAACGAATTTGCTTTAGCAACAGGAGCTTTGGTATTGGTGCTGCTAATGTTGCTGGGCCAATTCTTGAGTCAGTTAAGAATCAGCTCACAGAGGTTGATATTTCAGATTTCGTGGCAGGAAGGCCCGAGGATGAAGCCCTTGAGGTGATGCGCATATTCTCCAAAGCATTAGAGGGTTCTGTCCTGAGATATCTGAACATCTCTCGACAATGCTTTGGGTGAGAAGGGCGTCAGGGCATTCAGTGAGCTCCTGAAATCACAAGAATCTCTGGAAGAACTCTATGTGATGAATGATGGCATATCAGAGGAAGCTGCAAAGGCTCTATCTGAGCTTATTCCTGCAACTGATAAGCTTAAGGTTCTTCATTTCCACAACAATATGACTGGAGACGAAGGTGCTATGTATATCGCTGAGATGGTTAAGCGTTCTCCAAATGTAGAGAGTTTCAGGTGTTCAGCAACAAGGATAGGATCTGATGGTGGGGGTCGCATTGTCTGAGGCATTAGGGCGTGCACTCGTCTGAAGCAACTTGATCTCAGGGACAACTTGTTTGGTGTTGATGCAGGATTAGCTCTCAGCAAAACCCCTCCCAGAGCTTCCTGATCTTGTTGAGCTTTATCTCAGTGATCTTAATCTTGAGAACGAGGGTACAATAGCAATTGCCAAAGCCCTCAAACAGTCAGCACCGCAGTTGGAGGTCCTTGAAATGGCTGGAAATGAAATAAATGCCAAAGCAGCCCCAGATTTGGCAGAATGCCTAACAGCCATGCAGTCACTGAAGAAGCTGACCTTGGCTGAAAATGAACTGAAGGATGATGGTGCTGTGATTATTGCAAAATCATTGGAAGATGGCCACACAGATCTCAAGGAACTCGATGTGAGCACGAACTTGTTGCAGAGGGTTGGAGCTCGTTGTTTTTGGCGCGTGCTGTCGCTAATAAACCAAAGTTTGTCCAACTGAACATAAATGCAAATTTCATCTCCGATGAAGGGATTGATGAGGTGAAGAAAATTCTGAAAGCTGGTAAAAAATCCGTGGATGTGTTGGGCTCACTTGATGAAAATGAACCCGACGGGGAGCCCGATGATGAGGAAGATGACGAGGATGGTGAGGACGATGAGGATGAGCTGGATTCGAAGTTGCAGAGTGTGAAGGTTGAGCAGGCTGATTGACCGAGTTGGTATTATGATGTAAGGTCTGTTGATCCTTGGTTCCTTAATCAGTTTTTGTTATGTGAAACCAATTATCTTGTGCAAGTGCAACCTGATTATAGATTAGAACTGCTCTTATTTTCTCTATTATAGTCAAGACATTGCTTCATTATAAATGTTCTGATCTGTAGATAGATGCTACCTATTTTCCCAATAATTCTTTTTGGGTGACTGCACTGATAGTTGACCTACTACTATAGGTTGTTTCCGTGACCCGCTTTGATCAATACATTCACTTGCTAGGTCTGTACTATGTTCACTCTATTCTCAAATTCCACCAGTCTCCTGAATTTAACATTGCTGCTGTTGATGCCTCATTGGTGACAGTCACCTGGACCTCTGACTTCACGATATGTCTGGCTTGCCGCATAATTTCTGCATCTTGTTAGAGTTGTAGATAGGGATGCAAGTTGGGGGCGGGCCACCGTGCCAACCTGCTGGGCTGCTCAGGCTAGCCCACTTCGAAAGTGGGCTGAACTGCCCAACCCACAAATCCCAGCAGAAACCCACATCAGCATATCTGCGATCGGTTGGGGAAGCGGGCATCGCCATATGTGTTGCCCCATGACGTGTGAATGCTAATATATATTTAATTTAGCTCTTCTTGTTTATTTACAATGTCTCTTGTGCTCTGTCATCAATTTGACATATTAATTGCAGTCATCAAAAATATTCATTGCATCATTGCTCCATGATTCTGTCATCCATTTGTTCCTTTGTACCGGTCAGTCTTAGTTGTCATAGTTGAGACTTTAGTACTAAAGAACAGAGAGAGAAAGGGTAGGTACTCACTATGTGCTTCTGATCAATCATCTAGTTTTGCTGTTGTTCAATTCATTTGTCCAGTCATGCATATCATTGCTAAATGCTCACCGAGGCTGCAGTCACTACTGAATAAAAAGTAGCACTCACTATGAATTAATGATTTTAGTTATTTGTTCCAAATAAATTCAAAGGGCACTTTTCAAGTTACATGTAATGCAGCTTACTAATCTCTGAGGCATAGCCTACAGACTTTTGGTTCACACTACCCTTCCCTGAGACAATTGCTTTGACTCATTTGTGCTGCCAGCTTAAATGTAATATTACTAGCTATTCTGTCATGCGATGTAATATGTTGTCCTTCCTACAATGGTGCTTTCAGCTTGGATGTTCCCATCCACATTGGTGATGATGTATGATCTCTTTCTGATATTCAGTCATCTGTTTGTGCTTACCAGATAGCACCAACTGTTCTGCTGCACTCTGACAAAGTGGAGGGCTTAGGCCTTCTACAACGCACCAGCTTGGCGTGCTGCCCCAGGCTCCACCTCAGCTCCCGTGTCCATGTCATCGATGCTTGTTGCCTCAAGAGAGCAGCAGAGCTTCCTGCGAAGCGGTGTTAGTTTGGTCTCGACAAAAGTTTGAAGAGAACAAATAAGCGGCGTTGGAGTGTGAGACTAGCAGCTTGGTGACGTCCGAATGTTGTGGCAAGGAGTAGTACTCTGGTAAAAAGTGATGTTGTGGTCCTGATGTGACATGTTTTATTAATATAAAATGATGCTCTTTTACTGCCCGGCGTTGAGAGATGGACCAGCTCCCCTGTGTTGCTCAATCAACGTGGCTTCTCTTTTCCGTGAAACCACGGCACAGAACAGCTGCCACCGTTGGCCCTGCCCTTAGGAGTTGCTGCTTCTTTTATGTCTGAACAATCTTTGATTTATTTGGGCCACGTTTAGATGGCAAAAAATTTGCAAAAGTAACTGTTCCAACCTCGTAGCGCACTCTCTGAAGACGTTTCGTTTGTTTGTGGTAAATATTATCCTACCATGGCGTGACTAGGCTCAAAAGATTCGATCTCGTGATGTACAAACGTAAGCGTGTAATTAGTTCTTTTTTTACCTACATTTCTTTCCGAACATACGTCTTTTGGTGTATTTAATGTGATGTGATGGGAGAGAGTTGAAAAAGTAGCAAATTTTTTGGCAAAAAATTTGCCATCTAAACGAGGCCTTGGGATTGCTGGGAGAGTACTCTCGCGCGACGAGGAAAAAGCATAAGGTTCCACTGCATGCATCAAGTGACAATACTGCCTGAATGACTTTGTACAAGGGTTGTAGTTACCATCTATACTGAATGGTTTGAGACAAAGTTTTCTGAACTTTGTCTTCTCCTACATGCGTGCTATGTCTGTCATGATCACAACTTTATTATATGTTTATATAGCGTGCTTGACCATGTCTGCTTGACCATGCGTGCTTGACCACGTGTGCCGTACGTACGTATGCATGCCGTATGCATGCCTTAGTGCAGCTCGCCGGTTGAGCAGGAGCAGTAACCAATGCTGAAACTGTTTAGACAAATGGTTTTGGAGTGGGTTAAAATCGTGGTTTGGTTTGGGGTGAAATCACATATGAGTTGATTTGGTTTGGTTAGCTAAGGTGAAGTAGTGGGCTGGTGTGGTTTGGGCTGATAGTATGGGCCTTGTTGGTTTGATTCAGTTTCAGTTCGGTTCTGTAACCATTAGCAGGCTCATACCCACTGGGCACCAATGAAGAGCTCAACAGTAGCTATGCGCTGGGTACCTGTGCGAAAGCCCTGTGCCAGTTCAGGTTGAAGCTTAACCAGAAGTACCTTAAGGAGGGGAGATGCCTTTTAAAGAATACATGTTTATCACACAGGAAAGGTGGGACTAGTTTGTCCAATATCACACAAGTGAATACGCTATGGACAAGAGTGAGAAGTTCTCCTTAGTAAAGGGCACTGCGGTGCAGGCTCAGAATAGTAGTCTAAGTTTATTTATTACCTTCATATTTATTGCATTTTGATGATGTGGCGCTGATGTGGTAGTGTATTTATGGGAAAAAACCAAGACTCCAAGTCCACAACACTCGAGATAATAAATGGTCTTAGGCTACATGATAAGTCTGCATTGTGAAATCTTTCTAACAAAGAGGAATCTCTACCCCCCACCACCTCGGTCCTCGCGGTGCAGGGTATGTGGCGAAGAAAAAGAAATGGTGGAGGGAAGAAAGGGAAGCAGCTGTGGGCGGCAAGCCTATAGAGGATGAGGGACTGAACGAGAGGACAAGGGACTTCCTGAAAGCCCATAGGCCAAAGCAACTCGCACAGGGGAAGGGTAAATTCAATCGGTCTTACAAGAGTAAAATGCACTATAGGTACTTAGGCTATTGGAGCATTCCCATCCAGGTACTCAAACTAAAAAAGCTATCATCCAGGTACCTAAACTAGTGACGTCGCACACCAACAGTCCAAAACCCTGCCAAGTCTGCGACAACATCTGATGTGGCATTGCCATGGTGGCACGTTGATGATGGGGCCAGGCCACATTCTCAAAAAAAGACCCCACCTCTTTCTATTTCTCACTCAAAAGTCCATCCTCCACCGCATCCACTCTCCCAGCTCGCCGGTGGCAGCAGTATTTCTCTCGCACGACAGAGCCTGTGTTTGCTCAGCTGCTACTCCTGCAGTGCTGCTGCTAGCACAGTTATCTGTGAATGGCTTCCAAATACGTTGAGAATTCTGCAACTTTTTTTTTTCTTAAGAAACATGATGGGAATTCTGCAATCCTACATCCGCTTCTCGATCTAGTCCGGCGAAGGAACAGGTCGGTAGGCCACTGCATGACTCGTCTCATCGGAGACTAGCATTAAGTTGTCAACAACGGTGTCTTTGTGTAGATTTGATTGTAATGATGCGAGTTCACGAGACCATATGCTATGGTCTGTAATTATTTCACTGCATACACTTATTCTTAAGTGAACATTTTTCCTTTATTAAAAAATATATAATATGAGCTTTAAGCCATATAGAGACGTGAGAATGGGTGGAATATTTTGGGTTGGGCGCTACTGTAGCACTTTTCGTTTGTATTTGACTAGCATCGCGCCCGTGGCCGCTACGGGATAACTAAATTTTATATAAAAATAGATAGATCGCATGATAAGATAACAATGGTGTGAAACTAAAAACACATTGATCGCACCATGCCGCCACGTCGAGTCACCGATTCGCGCCAAGGTTGCCATAGATCCTTGGAGCCGGGATTGCGACGGCACGAGGAGAGCTATTCTTCGCTCGACGGGCCTGGCCACCCCTTGGAGCTCCCGGTGATGAAGACGTGCTAGCGGACCGCCGTCTGCGTGGTCGCGGGGCGTGGTCGCGGCACAAAGACGGGCTCGGTGGACGTGGTGGCGTCCGGCGGAGTTGGTCCTTGACGTGGCGAGCTCTACCTATGCTTGGCGTGGGCGAATGGCGGCGGGCCGCGAGGGTACGCTTTGAGGCCCGCGAGCACGCCGAGGGGAGGCCGCGACGCCCACGACGACCGAGGTTGCCGGGCGGCGCGCGGAGGCGGCGGAGGAGGCGCCCGGCCGGCGTGGATGGGGATGTCCGGCGGTATCGGGGGGAGTCTCGTCGTTGCGGTCAGCGGGTCCTTGGCGACGAGCACGCCGAGGGCGCCGCGACGTCCGCAATGGTCGGGCGGCGCTAAGGGAGTCCCGACGTTGGAGGGCAGGCGGGGTAGGTGCGCGGAGTGCGCCGATGGTGGCGCGATGGGGGCGCCTCATCTGCGTTGAGGGCACCGGTGGGGGAGGGTAGCGGAGCGGGCGGCGGGTGCGGCCGCTTGCACACGGGGCGGAGGATGGGTATGCCGGGGAAACTTTCACGACAAGAGATTTTTGTTGCCCGGGTCGTGAATCGAAGAGCATGATTGATGTCGGGCGCGCCTGCAAAAGCTACGATTTGCGACATTTGTATGAGAGATGGAAGTTCCACTCCTATTTGTTTCCATTTATAGGGGAAAAGGTAAAGAGAAAATCATGTTAGCCATGCATGCATGATTAATGAGGATTGTTTTTTTTCCTTTTGAATTTGTCCTAAGAAAAGGAAAGGGGAAGGATGCATTAGCCATGCATGCATGATTAATGACCAAACATTTTTCTTTCCTTTTAAATTTGTTGCACGAAAAGAAATAAGGAAGGAGGCGTGAGCAATGCATGCATGATTAATGACCAATCAATTTTTTCTTTTCTTTTCAATTTGTCGCAAAAAAAAGGAAGGGGAGGAGGCCTCAGCTATACATGCATGATTAATGACCAATCAATTTTTTTTTTTTTTTTTTTTTTGGGCGTTGAGAGTGTGGTTTCGCATGGGGAGGTGGGCGAGCCAAACCAAAAAGTCGCACAAAAAAAGTGTCCATGTTTTGTTCTTTTTATGTTGTAGAGATAATTATTGTCCAATCATGGACTAATTCAGGCTCAAAAGATTCGTCTCGCACTTTTCGACCAAACTACACAATTTGTTTTTTATTTACCTATATTTAATGCCTCATAAATGCGAAAAGAGATTCGATGTGCGAAAAGATTTGTAACACTTTTTGGGATAACTTTTCACCAACTGAACATGGCCTAAGTGATACTGATTCTTGCAGTCAAGTGATTCACACGCATGTGGCACTAGTGTTACATCGTCCGGCACTAGTGCAGACTGCAGAACAAACAACAAAACACGCCAGGTATTCTGATTCACACGCATCCTCATAAACACAAAGGAAAGGTTGGGCGTGGCGGCAGGCTCGCCGCCTCCCCAATTCAACCACAGCATACTTGTGCTGCTGACCCTAGCTAATCCATGCCAATGCCTCTGGAATCTTTCAGTAGGGTTACTTACTGAAATGAACATATCTCACTTAGACACAAGTTATTCTAAATTTCTAATCCGCATACATAGACACAAGAATTTAACACAACTCTAAGGGCGCGCGGTTGCCTAACAGCAGGTTCCCCAATCAGTACCATCAGAACAAACACAGGCCACCAGTGGTACAATCATGCAGAAAGAGCACACACTGGTCGACAGACTACATGCAGAAAGAGAAATAGGATAGGGGTCTTTTTAGAAAAGTTGGCATAGCCATGGTGTACAGGTGCCACGTTGGCCAAGCCATGTCAGATGCTGGTGCAGACGTGTCGGATTTTTGGACTGTTGGTATGCCACAATGGTAGTTTAGGTAACTAGGTGGGAACTTTTTAGTTTGAGTATCTAGATGGAAATGCCCTAATAGTTTGAGTATCCACCGTGCATTTTACTCGTCTTACAAATACAAACGCCAAAACAAAATGGTCTTTTAATTTGAAAATTATCAATTGAGGCGGCAACTTTCGGCTGGCGGCTGCCTTATATCGTCCGGCTCTATTAAACAAAATGTGTGCCTCTGAAAGTGCATTTTGTAGTAGCAACAACATAGTTCTACTTACATAACCATTTAGACAATTCAAAGCAATTATGTTCCAGTTTCGGTTAAGGCTTCAAGCTTGTCTAGGCATTGGGGTTTCAAGATTTTTTTTTTTTTTTTTTTTTTTGAATGATGGTCGAATCCATCGCTGCTCGTCGTCTCTCAGCTAGTCAGGTATGCTCGCGGGAAGTACATCGACTTTGGTCAACTGTTCATCGTAGTTAGGAGATTTTTTTTTTTCAAGAGAGAGGGAGGGAGCAATTTTTTTCTATTTTCTTCTTTCGAGAAAGCGGGCGAAAATTTTGTTTGTTGCTTGTGGGCGGTCGAGTATCAAATTTGCTTAACAGGCCCAAAGGCTGAATCCCAGAGCCTGTTAACGTGGGGCCGAATCCTAGAGCCCACTAACGTATCTTTCAGCCCATTAGGGTTTGAGAAGGTAACCTAACACACCGCCGCAAGGCAAACACCCACAGCGGCTATAAATTGCTCCTCCCCTCCGCTTCGGTTCATCACCGCCGCCGCCGTCGTCTTCGTTTGGTCCGTCCTTCTTTCGTCAGATTGGGTTTCCTCTCGTTTCTTTGGAATCCTGTTCGCTTCGCTGCTGGTTTCATTCGATCGTGATCGCTGCGCGTCTCTTCTCTTTCGATTTCGACTTAATATTTTGATAGTTTGCCTTCGATATTGCGGTTGGCTTCGTCATCTGGTCGCTGGGATTTTCGGTCTCGGACCGATCGGTTCCCAGTAGACTCGTTCCCTTGAAGCAACATCACCCTGTTGTATCCTGAGCTCGCTTTCACCTTGTGCCCTCGGATTTTTTACGGCGCCGCAGGGCACGCGGCGACTCTTACATACATTTATTTACTAATCGAAAACCGCTTCAAGTCATCGATCTTGTACTTCTAATTTTGGTTCTCGACTCGAGTTTCTTTGTGTGAAAAGGGGAAAATGTTTTAGGGTTCGCGCTGGCAACGGTGATGAGTCCTACAGACCTGTAATGACTCCTGCGGAGATGATCGCATGGTCTTAAGAACATCTAAGGGACTGAGTTGTCTAAGTAACGATCCATAACTTCATTAGGTTTTCTGCATAGTTTGCTCTTGTTGTCAGCAGATCCCTCTTTTGTGTGGCTTCTCTTGATTTCATTGTGCCTGTGAGCCTTTATGGTTTGTGGGCAGTATCAAGAATGTGAAGCAAAAAGATTGTTCCTCTCGCTATCCAGCGCGGAATTCATTTGATGCGATTGGACGTCGAGGAACTACACTTGATTTTTTAAATGCTTTTATTCACCATAGCAAACACTTGTGTTTCGAATGCTTTTCTATACCAAAACAAAAATTCTTTATGCCGTTATCTTCTCACGAGAGGAATGATGCTAGCCGAACAGCAAATTTCGCCAATATTTGATTAATTGAACATAGCTAAAATGCTGAAATAGGGCTAATAATTCATCGATTGAACAGAGGAAACATGCTGAAATTGAATAGGGTAAATAGTAGTGTTAAATGTATTATACTAGCAGCTTTACAAAGAATCGTATACATACTGTATAACAACAAAAACCAGTGGCTAAGATTCAGTCTGACTGAAGACATTTTTTTTAATGAAATAAATAAATATATTAGGCAACGGAGCAGAAACTCTTCGAACACGGCCTCATTGACATCCTTCGAACTTTGAAGTTAACAAAAATTGGACTACCGAGCAAAACTCTTCTATCCTGATTAAGAGGCAGGCTGCACAGCCTGCACTGCACCGACGGCGTCTCAGGCTCGTCGTACGACTCAATTGTTAGAACATCGTCGTACGACTGAATTGTGGTAACGAATGCTCTTGAAAGCTAATGCTTCTCCGTGTGGTACGACTAAATTGTTAAAACGAACGATCATCGGGGGTCACGCATGACGTAAACTGAAATCGGCCAGCGGCGTCGGGCGACGAAAGCATGCTGCTCGCTGCTCAATCGTGGATCTAGAATGGTCCGTCCAGTCGCGACTGGGTCACTGGGAGACGAGGAAGAAAAGACGAGCCCCAATTTCTCTCCAGGTCTTGCGTTAGTGCGCTCGTGGCATGGCATAGCCATAGCGTGCACGGCGCGTCAACGCGGCAGCCGGCTGCCGTGCTAAAGAAATTATTCAGTCGCCGCCGTCCGGTTCCCACGGCAATTCGGCACCGCCCTGCTCGCGTATAAATTGGACGTAGCGGGGATTCGGCACGGAAAGTACACAGTTCTGGAAACAAACGTATCCGTCTTCTTGCCTTTGCCCCATCTAGCTCCGAGCTCGGACAACTCTGCAAGCAGCCATGGCTCTCGAGAAGGCCAAGGAGATTGTCGCCACCTCCCCTCTCGAAAAGGCCAAGGAGATCGTCACCTCCTCCCCCGTCGTCGTCTTCAGGTCAAACCTTTCTTTCTAGTTTCTAATACCGCACTTGCAAAACCAGTGCAAGATTCGTAGTTGGGCATCGTGTCTGTTTCGTACAGTAGATGATAGTGCAGTTATCCGGTAGCAGATATCTTTTCACCCTTTCAAATTTGCAATCATTCAAATTTGCGATTGAATGGGACAGAATTAGTTTTTGTGTGGTAGAGACATGATGAATTGGGACTGGGTGGATATGGAATTTGGTTGTCATATCTCCCTGTAGCTTGAACTTATATATATTGGGGGTTTTGTATAGATTGAAATCCCCACTATTCCTGAATGGGCAATGGTGGACCTCTTTTTATCTTTCACTTTTTTTTTTTTAAGTACTACTATCCTTTTACTATTAATATACACAAGCTTCTGCCCTTATAAAACGAAATTAACTACATGTTTCCTCAGCTGGTTTGTTCTTTGTTTTTATGACAGAATTCTTTACTTGTTGGTCATGATAACAAGTGATTTATTAATGTATATGATATCTCTACCCATTCATTAAGATGAAGTGCCATAATACGGAAGAAAAAGAATGAATATTGTTGTGCCATCAAACTCTTTGTGTTGTTTGATTTGATGTGTTAGAAACTTAGAATTGCTCCATGAGTGTAAAATGAATGAACAAATTTGTCAGTATGGTTATACTAATTCAAATGACAATTCTCTTTTATTTTCTTTGTATAAAAAGTTCCTTACGTTCTAATATATGCTTATAATAATTCAAATAATAATTATCCTTTATTTTTTGTATGTATATAAATTTCTTATGTTTAATTTAATCTTATATGACCACAGCAAAACTTACTGTCCTTTCTGCACCCAAGTGAAGCAACTGCTAGCACAGCTGGGGGCAAGTTACAAGGCCATTGAGTTGGATGTGGAAAGTGAGTGATTTTTCTTGATTTTTTTGGGTTCACTTCTATACTTCACAAATATTCTGATTCCTAAATCTCAATAGTCATAAAATAAATCAACAAATGAAGGATATTACAGAAGCAACTGGTAGACTTGCTCATCTGTCAACTGAAAGATATTACAGAAGCCTGATCAAACCGCAATGCTGAAAGTGTCCATGATGAACATACTACCATTCAGTCAATTTGGAGATAGTTCAGTACTTTTGCAAACCATGTTTGGAATACTCTCTTTAATATCATTAACACGTTGCAAAAAAGATTGCTCCACAATTGATTAGACCATCTTAACACAACACCGATGAATATTGTGTGAATGACCGAACACAGTGAACATTAAATGAACCATTTAACGTATGTCTCGAGCTCAGCATAACAAACTTATGAATTGTATAAAGACTGTTTGCTGATTTATCATTTTAATCACTGTGTGAAGGTGATGGCGCTGAGCTGCAATCAGCTCTCGCTGAATGGACTGGTCAGAAGACTGTTCCCAATGTCTTCGTGAAAGGGGAGCGCATTGGTGGCTGTGACGGTGAGTTTATCTTCTGTAGTTCTGTCGATGTCATTCTCGCATTCTCGTACTGGTCTCTAAACCAAAGTTGCTGTTCTCTTTGTTTCTCATTTGCATCTGAATTTGTTTTTAATGGTGTATTTACTGCCTGCTGTGCAGCAACCGTGGCACTGCATGACGGTGGGAAGCTGGTGCCTCTGCTGACCGAGGCTGGAGCAATTGCCACTGCCACTCCGTCTTTGTAGATATATTTGTTTTACAGAGTCATCATCCGGTCGTTTGGTGGCTATGTAAGTGTTGTACGGAGTACTAAACTCATACGTAGTAATAATAAAGATGAAAAATAAAGACCTAAGCACGTCTTCATGTTGACTGTATTTTTTTAAGTATTTGGATTTTTCTGTTAAGCTTGATCCTCTGCATCTCTGTCTACACTACCTCTGCTAGCTCAATGTGTATGCTTGTTTGAACTTTCGTGTCAGTAAAGTGTACCGTGTGATCTGTGTCACCTAAACTTGTCATCTGAAATGTGTGACTGTATGTGTATGAGACGTTGTAGAAATGCTGTGCTAATCGCGTCGCACTCGACTGAGCTGAAAGCTGACACCATCATGTTTAGCTCGTGAAAGTTGACAGCATCAGGTTTTAACTAAACTCGTGCGGTGAGGATGCCTTGAGGACCATATATATTTTGTGTAAAACCAAAGTTCCTAGCCTGAAAACCTGAAACCGCAATGGCCGACACGTAGTACTCCTACTCCTGAGGTTGACACCTGAGTTGACCCTGACCCATCCGCATCGGCAAATCATATCTCCGCTTCTGGCCCATTGCCGATTTGGCTGCCGGAGCTTTTGCATCTCCGCACCGGAACAAACCTTCTGAACCGTCAAGATTGATGAACGCACAAAAGAGTGGATGCCCCCCGCGCGCCTATGAACCGGCACCCACCATCGTGGTCCACTCGTCTCCGATCGGCAGCAGAACGAAAGAGATCGCCATCAGCGGCCCGATTCCACTGGGGCCACAGCCACTCGTCCTCGGCGGCTCGCTCGGCCGCGCGGACGAAATCTTTTGCTCGTCACGACGGGAAGCCTGCCTTGCCAGTTGCCACCTCTCTAGCCAGCGCCGGCGGGCGGCGTCGTGATCCGAAACGAGGGGCGGGGAGGCCGTCCACCGTGCTGCTGGCGGCTGGCGCCCACGCCTTCGCGCGTGCCGCGGGCGGGGCACTGCAAGGAGATGAGCTCGAGGACGTGGCGCGCGTCCCCGGCTGGCCCGCCACCGAAATCAATCTAGGAGGCCCACGTCACCGGGCCGGTCCGTTGTCCATCCATTCCATCCAGTAACCCGAAGCGTGGGCGTGGGCCGCGTGGCTCCACTTGGTCCTTTTACTTGGCACGCACACGACGCACTACCGATGGCCGACGAGGATTAGATATTTCAGCGACGACTCGACGGTGGACACGTCCCCAAAAGCGAAGACGAGCTAGATATTTTCGCCCGCCCGCCAGCCACGCCTTCGCTGGGCCCCGATCCGATCCGAACCTCCTGCTTGCACGGGACGTCGGGGCCGGGCGGACGAGATCGCACGGCCGGCTCGCCCGAGCGTCCCCAGCCGTCGCTTTGCTTTTTATTCTACTCCGCCTCCGCCGCCGCGGCGCGCCGTGCGGCTGCCTGCCTCTGGCGCTCCTCTTCTCTTCCGAGGCCGAGCTGCTGCTGCTGCTCCAACCCCACTCGCTCGCTGCGGAAAGCGGAAAAAGCGAGGAAAATATCCTGGTCCAGCGAAGCACCGCGCGGAGGAGGGCGCCGCGGCCCCCGGTGGCCCCAGCCGCCGCCGCTGCTAGTAGTACACCTGATAACCAGCCATCTGCAGGCAGGCACGGTGGTAGCCCGCGACGGGGCCTCGGGTTGATTGGGCGATACCGGCGGCCGCGGGGATGGAGGAGGAGGCGTCTGCAGATCCACCGACCGCTTCGTCGTGCGTCTGCGTCTCTGGTTCCGGCCGCTGCTGAACCCGAGACGTTTCGGTTCGTGTCCCCACTCCCCTTGCTGCTTGCTGGAGGCGTGGTTGGAGGCGTGTTTGGGGTTTGGGTATGGTGGGCGGCGGCGGCGAGGGGATCGCGTGGGCGGCGGAGGCGGCGGTGTGGGGGTTGGGGGAGGCCAGCAGTTCGTGGACCGGAGCAAGGTGAGGATTCTTCTCTGCGACGGCGACGCCACCAGCTCACGGGAGGTGCTGCGGCTTCTCTGCAACTGCTCGTACCATGGTTAGTCTGATTCAACGTTATTATGCAACCCCTCACGTACGTGGTTTCTCTAATTGGTGGGATTTCCCGATTTAGGATCGTGTTTGCTTCTCACTGTGGCCATAATCATTATCAGTACTATATTTTGACCGAAGATTATCAGTACTATATTAGCAATACTTGCTTCTAATGATAGGATTACCAGTACGATATGTCGATATTAGCAATACTTGCTTCTAATGATAGCAATCTGTTGGGCGTCATGTGTGCTTGCTTCCAGCTTTTGCTGTTGTGATGGTGAACTTTCTTTTTCAGTAACTTGCGCCAAGTCTCCGCGGCAGGTGATCAATATTCTCAACTTTGAGGGAGGTGAGATCGACATCATCCTGGCTGAGGTTGATCTGCCGGTCTCCAAGTGCTTCAAGATGCTCAAGTACATTGCCAGGAACAAGGACCTACGCCACATCCCCATCATCAGTAGGCTGCCTTCCTATTCTGTGTCTTGTGCCTATTACTGTGATGTGCTTGCTGTGACCATCCTCCCTGTTTGTTTGATGGACCTATGCAGTGATGTCCAACAGAGATGAGGTTCCTGTTGTTGTCAAGTGCTTGCGGCTTGGTGCGGCTGAGTACCTGGTGAAGCCACTGCGCACGAATGAGCTGCTGAACCTTTGGACCCATGTGTGGCGGCGGAGACGGATGGTAAAGGGCACTATGCTGATTCTCACCTTAGCCTCTGCATGCTATAAGCTGAGATGCTTGTAGGCGTTGATGTACGTGCATGAATCATTCTTTAAATTGAATACTTGTGTTGGCAGCTTGGTTTGCCCGAGAAAAACTTCTTCAATGACAACTTCGAGTTGGTGCTCTCAGAGCATAGTGATGCCAATACCAATAGCACCACCCTCCTCTCAGACGAGACAGATGATAGGCCTAAAGAAATTATGAACCAAGAAACAGGCACCTCAAATCAACTTGAATACGAGGTAGTGAACCCAGCATTCATTTGGAAGTTTGTTGCAGTCCAGATCTTTTTTTGCTGTTTCAGTATAGTTCCATTTCTACTCTTTGATGTTGCCAGAAAGATCTGCACTTTTGGCTCTATATATGTTGTATTTGATGAAATGAGAACAATATACTTGTTTAAACGCCGTTCCATCTATTGGCGTGTTGCAGTCTAATCCTTCTGCTGCGGAGCCCGACCAGAGAGACAAGATGGTGGGTGTACCAGGCTCTGTCCTAGATGCCAGTCAACCATGTAAGATGTTTGTCGGACCTTTATTCTGCCTGTAATTTCTGGTTTTCCTTTATTATTGTCAATCACTTTTATTTCTCCATCTGTTTTCTGATTAATTATTTTAATTGCCAGCCTCTCCGGGAAGAATGTTTTCACGCCCTATAAAAACTAACCTGAGGATTGCCGAAGTCGCCTGCATTTCTAGCTTATGTCAAGACAAGCACCCCAGCCACCAGTTCATTTGATAGCGAATTACAAAGAGGTGGCAGTCGGTTAGATTCTTTGGATAACCAGGGTAATTGCTCTAGTGCAACTGATAGAAGTGACACCGGTACTGATGTAAATATTCGAATAAAGAAGCTTTTTGAGATGCCTGTGCAGTACCCTGTGGTATGCTTTTCTTCCTCTAACATACATATGGAGCAAAGCAATGAAGGCCATAATGATACTTCAGGAACTCCACCTGTATACCATTTCCCATTTTATTATCCAGGGATGGTAGAGCACAACATGGCAGTTTCATCAGTGCAAAATTTTCAAGCAAACATAAACAATGCTCAAGCACATACACCACCAACGATGCTTCCTCAGTACAATGTTTATCCCCAATGCCATGGTTTACCTATGATGTCACCATTTCAGTTTAATCCTGCTGGCATGAATATGCACTCAAGTCATTTACCGACCTTAAAATGTGTGGTCATCGGCATCGAAAGCACACCATCGAGCACACCGATGCCTGAGGAAACATGCAATCGCTCTGAAAGGAGGGCTGCAGCACTTGCCAAATTCAGGCTAAAAAGGAAAGATCGCTGCTTTTGACAAGAAGGTCCGTATGTGAACCGGAAGAAACTTGCTGAAACAAGGCCTAGGGTGCGAGGTCAATTTGTTAGACAGGCAAGCAATACGGATATCATCAGCACTGGAGATGATATCTCTGAAGACTAAGATGACGATCCAACCTCCAGGGAGGTAGATATGGTTTCCTCTCCAGAGTAGTGGAGAGGTCCTCTATGTGAAAAAAAAAAAAAAAATAGAGTGCAGATGATTGCTGCTCACTTTTTTTACAACACATAGGCAATACATTTTTCTACTAGCAACAAGGCAGTACACCCTTTTGCTCACCCACAGTATAACCTTTTTTGTCCCCAAAACATGTGGCTGTTACTTTGGTTACTTTATGGAGAAATCATCTTTTGATTAAGTGTAGTTGTAGTTTTGCTAGTTATTGATGCACAGACCAGTCTAATCAATATGGTCTTATAGCAGGAGAATCTTTGCATTTTTCTACTATTATTGTACATTCTGCCTATTTGGTTTCCTATTCCATGTGTGTGCTTTAGATGACATTAATATAGATTGTACTACCCCTCGCACAATTTGGTCTGAGACGAAGGATCCATTTCTGGGTTCTGAGATGAAGGATCCATTTTGGGGAAACTAAGTTGACTAATCTGTGTAACCTGAACGTTCTTTTACATTGCTCCATGTCTTTACCTGCAATGCCACCTGTGCCGATTGTGATTTACTTTACTACGGTTGCGATCCTTTTTAAATGTTCTAAAAAATATAGATCAGTGTGTCATTGAATTTACGTTATTGGTCTTTATGAACTTTGTTTAGCTACCACTTCCCACAATGCACTAATGGTAGCAGAGTGCACTGGTCATACGAGTTAGGCCTTGCTGCTTGCTTGCCCATGGCTGGGAGTCATCTGACCTCGCTCCTTGCCCATAGCTAACAGTCATCAGCCCAGTCTTGCCATATGTGCAATGCTCTTTCAAATTTATCAGTGTCACCCACGTGTAATTGAGCATTTTTTTTTATTTTGTGCAAAATTGGTAAACACGATCAATCGTTGAGCTAAGAGATGTCAGTTTCCACTTTCACTCCAGTTTGTTTGAGACATCAGAAGTTGAATTTCAAAGTTTGACATATAGTACCAAATGCTTGAGATTTCATATTTTCCAACATCGACCAAAACCCAGTTTTCATGGTGAAGTGGGAACCGTTCAAAGGCTCCTAATGTTACACACCAGTGGATTTGCTGGTAAAGATGAAAACAGGCGGAAACCTTACTCATTTCCGTTGCACTATTTTATCACAGGAAAAGAACATGGTGAATGAGCAATAACTAAGCTTGTCAACAGTCAGGACAAAAAAGGACAGCAATACGATGTTTTTGGCCGACTCACCAAGTATAAATATTAAAGACACGACCTGTGAATCACATAGCATTACATAGAGACTGAATGTGCTGGAGAGATGCCATAGTAGTGTCTAGCAGTGTTTAATTTCTGTTCTCAGAATACCTATTCTACATCCCATCCAACAAGCCATGACAAACTGAATGCACGGTTGGACAGTTGGAGCTTCAGTACTTCGGTGCTGGCTTCTGAGTTGGCAGAAGTCCAAATCTCTTCTTCAATAGGTACCGCTGGCGAGAGTACTTGTCATCTGGTGAGAAGCGAGCTGCACCACAAGGAAATATTTCAATAAATCATGATGCGAGGGCCACAGGCACCCAAATTATTGAACAATTGTAATCACAACCGCAACCATAAAAAAAACGAATTCCACATTTTTCAGTTCTGCAGGTTACTCTATGTTGGGTCCTACGTATCCACAATACAAGTGTTCACCTCAGGTAAACAAAGACAGGTTCTGTCTCTCTACAGTCTATATATCTAGTCCAATGATACAACAGAATGACGCTTTAACCTAGCAGACGGTGCTCATGGTAAAGCCATTCATAATTGACCATAACTAGATTATGGGAATGCCTAGTGGGTTAATATTGATCATATAGAGCACAGAGAATTGTGAAAGGAAAAGAAAGAATGATCTGTAGCTTCAATAGTGAGTTAATATTGATCATATAGGAACCGGTACTCTTAACTCCATTTTTAAAAGTTGTGCAAGCAATTTTTATTGTCTGCTCAAAATATCCAGAATCTAAACTCAGAAGAAATTGAAGATGCACCAGACTATTGGATAGACGACACAAATAGGTCAGGGTCAATCTACAAACATGCCAACTGCTCATAATTAGACAACCATGACTCCTTATACCCAACAAAAAGAAAACTATCCAACTATTATATCTTGACAGGGAAGTTATAACAGCAGTAACAAAAGTAACTCCAGTGAACAAAGGCGGCATACCTGGGTGAGCAGACTGCGCCGGCACCCCGAGAGGTGACTCCTTCTGCAAAGCAACAACAAGATGCCCAAATTAGCATAGGCTAACAATTAATAACACCCAAAATCATCAGCCATTGAGAGAAACTTAAGTGCATGATCATACACAATTACACAAACCTTGGTTGTGTAGACCTTGTCCCCTTTCTCGTTGATGTAGTACTGGAGATACATCTTGAATCAGCGCAGGGATCAGGATCACACCTGATAAATCCAACAAGAATAAAGAGGAATTACTCCCAATAATAACGAGAATCACAGCAAACAAAAAGGAGAGGGTTTTTTTTTTAATCCAGTATGTTACTAGTATTAACTATTAGATGTAATAGATGTAACAACGTACAAAGAACAAAACAAACACAGTAACACATACTAGTGCTTAGTTCTACACAAGGATGCAAAACAAGATGAATCCTGTCGCTGGACACAGTCATGAACAGCAAGAGGTGTGAGAAAGAAACAAGCAGCAACCACCAAAATCACCAGATCACAACAGGCATCTCTCCACGAAATCCTTGCGTTTTCTTGTACATCCAATCCTACCTACAAAGAAATTTCTCTAATATCCCCAAACTACTACTCTCTTATTGTTTGGTAACTGAACAGCCTACATCTCAGCATATATAAATTCCCATCAATTTTCCAATCATTAACAGGGCTCCCAAAATCCCACCGACACAATCTGAAGGCGGCCGTGCAACGCCGGCATGAAACAAAAGCAACGGCGCAAAACTCCCCGATAGGATACACCGATCCATGGACAGAGACGCAGACCCAATCGAACCACATACCACAAGCTCACGCCTATGATGTCTCCGCCTCTCAACGCCCATAACGACTGTACCAGGGACAAAAGGTCATCGAGAGACTCACCAGAGGTTGGAAGACGGATCGGCTGTTCTGCTTCAGCAAGATACTGGCGGCTAGGGTTTATGGAGGAGACCGGGAGAGGGCCACGGATGAAATCCCCTACCGACGTCGCTCTGCAGTTTGCGCTCCGCACCGAAAAATAGGAAGCGCGGGCCTGTCCGGAAGCCCACCAGGGCCAGCCCGCTAAATCAAAAAAAAGGGGAAAAAGCTTGTGGCACATGCAGGTTCCTGAATTTGGTATTGTGGGCTTAACGCCTGCGCGGCCCGGTGGATTAGAGTGGGCGGGTCGGGATTTTTTTTCATTTTTAACCCATTTAATTCGTGATGGGCTATTTATTATAGAATCTATCTAAAAATTGAATTCGTGAAGTCGGTAAATTTACTTACCGCTCATTACACAAACGTACACCTTACTATTTCACTCTGCATAAATCTCACGAGACATGAGGTTTATTTTTATTGTTTTAGTTGATTTGAGTGAAGTCTAGGGTTTCCGATGCAAATCTATTTTAATTTCGGTAAGTGAATTTGCCAAAACTCTTAGAGATGGGCTATTAATTTTTTTTCCTCCCCATATTATTTCGGGTGTTCGCAAATAAAGATTTGGGAAACCAAATTTATCAAACTGTTGGAGATGCTCTTAGCAATGTCATAGCAGTAGATCATATGAAAAAGCTATAATGAAACTATAGTTGCATAATTTCGGGCTATAAAACTTACTCGCTTGACTCTTGGGTCCCTTATCCACATCTTAGAAGATACACTAACAAACTTTTGAAGATGCTCTAAGAGAAACTCAACAAGGCATCATAACTATTATATAATAATTAATATGCACCTAAATTCATGTTGATCGATCTTGGGGGCGTAAAATGGAAGTATATGAGCTAAGTTGCACTTTCAACACGCCATGCCTCATGATCATCTTACATCTCTTTTTCTTAAAAAAACTCTCTCATCCCTCTGGGGAAAAAAAAAAAGTGGTTAAAGACGAGGTAAACGAAGTCATGAAGACATGCTACTCGCTCGAAGTGGGCTTTGGTTGGTGTTGCATCATTATCCAACGCAACAATCAGAGTGACCTCTCGCTCTCACCCTCCACACACACATAAGCCGCGCAGCAGCAAGCAGTCGAAGACGAAAAGGACATCTAATTGTAGCAGCCTAGCAGGGCTATATAAAGTTGTAGGGTACAGGTAGCAGCTGCTAGTAGAAAGCGAGCCCTTGATCCTGCAGCAAAGGGTAGCTGCTGTCGTCCCAGCCGCAGGCGCCGCCATCGACGTCATCCACCACGTCGTCGAGGTTCCACAGGCTGCCCCATCCCCACGTGGCGCCGCCGTCGTCGAGCTGGTGATCCCCGCTGGACCCTCCCCTCGCTCGCCGACGCGCTGACGGCGGAGGTGCCGCCGGGGAGGAGGCAGGAGGAGGAGGTGCAGGAGGCCATTGGGCAGAACTGGAACAGCATGTCGTCCATGTCCTGCTGCAGCATCATCCGCAGGTCCTCCTCGTGCTGCTGCGCCAGTGAAACCGCCGCCGGCGCTGCCTCCCTGCTGGTGCCATCGTCGTGATCGAGCTGTTTCTCCTCCTGATGCTGCTGATGATCTTGTCCCTGCAGCAGCAGCTGGCTCTGCATCTCGCGCCGCTGCTTGAGGAACCGCGCCCTGGCGCGCTCGATGTTCTTGGACGGCTTGCCCTTCTTGAAGTGCGTCCGCCAGTAGTTCTTGATCTCGTTGTCCGTCCGCCCCGGCAGGCTGCGCGCGATCGTCGACCATCTGTGTGTACACGTACATGATCAGAGCGCAGAACGTGATCAGCTGATGATCATCATCGGTGAACTGAACAGTTAACAGCTGATCGATGGGTGAGAGCTAGCGAGAGAAGGAATCTCAATTTATTACCTGTTTCCCCAGAGGGCGTGGAGCTCGAGTATGACGTTCTCCTCCTGCGGCGTGATCTTGCCTCTCTTCAGGTCAGGCCTCAGGTAGTTCACCCACCGAAGCCGGCAGCTCTTGCCGCTTCGCTTCAGACCTGCATCATGGCCGATCGACCAGGGGTAAGACTAAGAGCATATATATATATAGTAGAATCATGAACCTCTAGCAAGTTGGCAATTAATCGTGTGCAAGAGTATAAACAAATAGAATCTAAATTCCCATGTAATTGGAGTTTTGACTGCATCAACTTGCTGAATAAGCAAATGCAACTTGCAGCTTCAGGTAATAGGTTGGCTATGGTGAGTTGGTAAAGAAAGAGAAATAATAAAAACTAAAGAGAGAAGTGACTGTCAGAACAAACGAGAATATAATCAGTAACAGTGTTGGATCATTACCAGTCAGCTTGGCGACAGAATTCCACCTCCCTTCTCCTTGCTGCCTGACGTACTCGACCAGCAGCTTATCTTCCTGCGCCGTCCATGGCCCTTTCCTCCACCCTCCCTCCTCTCTTCCCCAACCATACTGCCCTTCCATTCCTATCACTCGATCTCGCTCGTCCCCTCTACTCAATGAGCTTAATTAGCGAGCTAATCAATCTTTAATCCTCCCGGCCGGCGAGGTCGAGGTCGTAGCTAGTGAGTGAGTAAGCTAAGCTAAGGTGA
Organism: Hyparrhenia diplandra; assembly: GCA_015847255.1. NCBI lineage: Eukaryota > Viridiplantae > Streptophyta > Magnoliopsida > Poales > Poaceae > Hyparrhenia > Hyparrhenia diplandra. The sequence continues at coordinate 25,353 of JADLZK010001659.1, forward strand.
TCGATGCTGCAACGGAGTGAGCTATCGCCTCTCCATATATATCCAGCACACGGCCTTCGCTTGGCCAGATCAGGACACGTCGCTGTCAGGGGCATCCCACTGCCACTACCTCGTGATAGTGCCGGAGGAGAGTATGCCTGAAATGCCCCCCGGCGATCGATCAATCGGTGTAATTTTGGTAAGCTTGTTTGTTTGTATATTGTATACGCTTTCTTTAATTTTTTCTGGATGGATATGATGACGGATTACCGACTTACCGTAGCATTTTCCTGCCGAAAGCGCAGCCTCGCCACCTATAGCTAGATTAGCACCTGCGTCAATTTGCTGTGTTTTTTTTCGGTGGCCACGACAAGGACAAAGACGATCCGTGTTTCCTAGCTCGTAGCCAAGCCGCCGTCTATCCTGATCTGGTGCGGCAGCAACCGGCAAATCCTAGCTAGATCGCAACCGGTTTTTTTGCTCGCGATTGATGGAGTCACTATGTGGATCGTACGAAGTGATCTTTGTGACTCTATATGATTCGTTCCGTGTCAAATAGTCATACAGTCGATTCTGCCTTCTGGTGGCGTGTCGCTTCTTGTTACTGCTGCTGATGATCTAGAAGCTGAAGAGGAGAACAGAAATATATAGTGACCGGCTGGTCCATTCTTCTGAGGCAATCTCACGCAATGAACTTTACAAGGAATAAATAATCAGCATAGGTCCGTACGTGGCACGTACAGTACGGGAGAGCCGGCCCTAACGGAGTTGGGCGATCGAGCCGGCAAAGTCACCGTCATCCATCCATGTATGAAATGCAACACAAGTTACAACTAGTAGATGGTGCGTGACCAGACAAATAAGGCCAAGCAAACGGATGCTGCTCGCCGCCGCCGAGCTTCCCTGTGCCTGTGTACAAGGACGTCGGGATGGATCGGGGCGCGCCGTGCGATGACGACGCTCAACGGAGGCATCGAGGGGTTCGCCTAGGGGAGTAGCATAGGTCCGTACGTACAGTACCGGAGAGCCGGCCTAACGGAGTTGGGCGATGGAGCCGGCAAAGTCACCCTCCTCACCGATGTGTGAAATCCAACACAACTGGTAGATGGTGCATGGACCAGACAAATAAGGCCAAGCAAGCAAGCACTCTCTCCTCGTTAGCTTGGTCCCAGCCCAGGTGGTCATTGTGCTGGCCGGACTCTGAGGCCACCAGCACACAGTTGACCTGCATGCTTGGCTCGTTTCGATCGATATGCACGGTATCGATCGCTCTCGTAGTTTGGCAGTTGACCTGGGCTCCCAACTTGCGTTATGGCCTACCATACCCATATACGGTACTGTACATACATACCAGTTCGTGCTGGTCAAGGTTTCATAGCTCATCCATGTGTGTGTTTGATCACGTGTTTCTTCAGAATTTGATATAGATAGGTAGCCTACATTTGAATTGAATTCGAATGACGTTCTCCTTGCTGTCGTCATGACTAATACGTACCGAAGTGCTGGAGTTCATATATATAAGCAGCAAGTTTTCCAAAAACAAAAAAAAAAGCAAAGAAAGTGAATCCTAAAACTGCTGAACCGAAAGTTTCTTCCACTGTAATAAATCCAGGCTGGTAATTAACGTGGAGGCACCGTCCGGCAAATCCCGGAGCCGATCGTAATTCCTCCACTGCTAAATCTAGATGGTAGATAGAGTCGTAGAAAGTTGAAGCTCACAACAGATCGTCCAGACTCCAGACGTCCATCCGATTAATCAAGATTAGGTAAAATAATCCTTGAAATCTGCCCTGCGATCGCGAGGTTTAGCCCGATCCGATCCAGCGCCTAACTCGTTAAACACCTGGCCTCCGGTGGCTTGAAGCCAGAGCGATATAATTATCCCCCAGGGCGGCCGGGACGCGGTTCGCGGCAAGAAAAGCGCGCTAATCGGCCAGCGCCGTCGCCATCAAGCGAAAAGGGCTATAGCTCCGGGCGGGCGGTGCACGACCCGACGACCGGCCTTTTGACCGCGCCACGTCGTCCCCGGCCTCGGCGGCTGCCACGTCCGTCCGGTCCTCCACGCGCCCGGCCGGCCGCACGTCACCTGGTGGCTGGCTGGTCCCCTCCGGCCCTCCCCTGTACGGCCGGCGACTCGGCGAGTCGATCGGGCGGGCGGGTCGCCTCAGCTCGCCGTCAACACGGCTGGGGGACCGGCCGATCGGCCTAACCCCACCACCACCCCGCGCCGCGCCGCAACAGCGCAAAAACGAGCTCTGACCCGGGGTCAGCCAGGGAGTCCGCGCTCCGGTCCGGCACACGCCACGCCGCTGCGGCCACGCACGCACGAGCACGAGGCACGACGCGCTCGCCCGCTGGACGAGCCGACCGAGACCGATCGATCAGTGCGGCGCGCTCACTCGGTTTCGGCCGTCGGTTCGTGCCCACAACCAGACGATCAGGGGAAGAAAGCGATCGAGAGCGCGTGCGTGCGTGTGCCGAGATGATCACCGTGGCCGTAAGGAAGTGGCCGCTGATGTCACGTACGATCTGCGCTTTGCTCATCGGCGGAGCAGAGGATCAGCACGGGAGGAAAAGAGCACACAAGACAAGGGTGACGACGTCGGGCGAATCGGAGCGGTTCCCTCCGGCCCTCTCGAGACACACACGAGTACACGACACGGCGCGCCGTATGTGTTGGGTGTTCGGTCTCGGGGTCTTTGGGGACATGATGCGAGAGGAGAAATTAGCTTAAGCTCGACGGGGCCATGAGAGCGATCCGTGCGTTTGGTGGCGTTTGCTAGTTGGACATGATGGGCTAGTGACATCTGAAAACACCCCAAGCTGCCGCTACCACCATGGAACAACGTGTTGCACGTTGGACTACTACACTGCTACTGTTTCTTGTTGAATCCCGGTTGTTCTACGGTACATAGGTGCTCGATCCAAGCCAGCCAACCCGTACGTGCAGCGTCCTAATGTTCCTGGGATTGACCAAACTTTTACAAACAGCGGCCGAGGGCCTCAAGGGAATTCAATAGGGTGCTAATAGTGTTAAAATTTTTCTCTAACAATATGCAAATCTCCGTTACTCGCTAAGTGCCATCTTTAAGAAATCTCAATTGCCGAAATTACTACTCTCAACTCCCAAGACATCTCACTCTCTATACAAACATTTCCAACAGTTGAGTCAGCTGCTAGCTTATATGAGCATGTCATTACCATTTCATCATGTTAACCCCCACAAGTAAAAAATACTTTATTATACATTTGGTCTCCCCAGCTCGTGGGGGCTTTGGAAGCTAAGAAATTTTGTTTGTTTTCAGAAAGGACCTTGGCTGGATGTGAGAAAGCTGCTCTTCAACATCATAGCCTTGCTTCACACCGGATAATCTTGTGTCCCGAGGAGAAGAGGGAGGAGTATGCCTCAAGACTGTCTAGGCTGAAAGAGATTGCATCAGCCCAGGCAAGGATATGTGCCTCGATGCAAGTGAAGGATGAATGAGACAAATATATGTTCTCAAAGGCGCTGGACCGCAAGGGACGGGTGAATCGCAAATTTGAAGTGGTGAAGAAACTCTCCGAGGCGATGAATCGGAAGGGTCGAAGGCGTTGGTTTAGCTTGCTTCCCCGAAGTTGATGAGTAGAAGTCTATTTCTGTTTCTTTGTTGCTTGTTTCTAGCTGTAATATGTTTTGGAGTCTGAGTTGAGCCGAGGTGGGCTCAGTATCCATGGACGGGTGTTTCCCACCCGAAAGTACGTTGAACTGAACTATATGGTCCTTGCTATAATGTGAAAGGTCCCTTGTGGTTTTTGGTAATTGAGTGACAACATTAGGTGAACTAATATGTGTGATTGAGATTATACACAGGAGATTAGTTCACATGGAATGATGCAATGAAGGAGCTTATTGCATATGTGACATGACATGGAGTCATGTGACCAAGGTGGTGAAGATCAAGACAAAGCTTGGCTTGATGGACCGGTTGCAAGTGTGAAGGGCAAGTCGAGGCAGTGAAGCGATGGACCGCGAGGCGGTGAAGCTTGGGCAAGACTTGGCGCCGACGGACCGACGCCACGGTGAAGAGCAAGTGAGGTCAAGATCGATGGACCAAGAAGGTCATGTGATGATATGGAGTGGATCATATCATTCTTGATCGTGTTGGTGCATGTGTTGCATCAGCACTTGGAGATGGAGTGGAATGGAAATGCGCAAGGCAAAGGTATAACCTATAGGACATTTCATTTCACCGGTCATGAGGAGCTTAGAGAAGTTTATGACCGGGTTTAGGATAGATGGCCGTACTATCAAGAGGGGCAAACTTGTTTGCATATCGGTCATCTAGTGCCACTTGTGCGATCTAACTTTGCGATGTGTTAGGATCGAGTGGCGCGGAGAGCTAACCCGTCCTTTGATATGATTGTGAAAATGCTAACACACTTGCACATGGTGATGTACACGTGGTGGTGTTGGCACATTTGCAAAGGCGGCGGTAGTTTGCAGGGGGTTGAGTTGGGTTTGGGAACCGCTCATCCTCCCGCCGAGCTTGCGAGGCGGGATTCGGCGCTTTTGAGAAAATGTGATGCATATTTTCTATTGCGCCGGATGCAAGTTGGTGACGAAAACATGCTATCTCTGGAGCTCAAGTTGGTACACTTGTTGAGTAGGATGGTGGAGAAGTTTGCGACTTCGAACGACGAATCAGCAGGGCTGGACGTCGACCGGACGCTGGGGGTCCTGACCGGAGCGTCTGGTCGGGCAGGGTCCGGTCGATTCTAGTAAGGTCTGGAATCAGGGTTTTGCCGACCGGTGCGGCCGGTCCAGCGGCCCGGACGCTGGCTCGGGCGTGTCACCAGTGGGCCCTGGCATTTGTCGATCTCGACCGAAGCGCGGCCGACGCATGGGCATAGCGCCCCGGTCAACCTCGACCGGAAAGCGCCCCGGTCAGCGCCGCAAAAAACGTGTTTTGAAGCTCCAACGGCTCTATTTTGATGGGGAGCCTATATATACTTGTTTGGCCGGCCTTGGGAGGTTGGTTAGCACACTTGAGCCTTGGTGGCTGGTATAGTGGTGCTTGGAGTGCCCTCTACTCACTCTAGCTTGATAGTGTTCATCCGATTGAGTGAGAGATCGAGTTCTAGTGCGCTATGCGTTGAGAGATCACATTCGTGGCACTAGGTGATCGTGTTGCAAGCCGGTGGTGCTTGTTACTCTTGGAGGTTGCCACCTCCCGCACGCTTGGTGGCAAGAGGCTCTCGCCGAAGCACGCAAGGAAGCTTGTGCGGTGCTCCGGAGAAGAGATTGTGAGAGGTTCGTGCTCACCTCGCGGGGATCGTGAAGAGCAACTCTAGTGCAGAGTGTCATTGAGCTACCACACTTGGGTGTGGGTTCTCATGGTGCCCTCTCGAGGGATTGGCTCGAGGATTCCCATCTTGTGAGTGATTCGAGCGAGCTCCCACCGTGGGATTTGGCACCGCCATTGCTTGTGAATCATCAAGTGGGTGAATCGCCAAACCGTGGAACCACCAAGGTGTCGGTCGACACAACGAGGAGTAGGGGAAAGTTGGCAAGCTTCCCGAGACCTCGGTAAAAAATCACCGGTGTCATCTTGTGTCCACTCTTCGCGGTGGTTTACATTCTCTCTCACAAGCTTCACATTTACTTTGTTATATATCTTGTGCTAGCTTGTGTAGTGTAGTTGTAACTATCTAGCTTGTGTAGCTTGTTTAGTTACTTTGCTTAGTTTGTGTAGCTAAGTAATTTGAGCCTTTGGGTTAGGCGTGTGTCGCCTTGTCCATTGTGCATCTAGTGAGCTTAGGAGCTTTGTGCTTGTGCTTACTAAGAATTGTGTAGGAGCTCCCTTGATTGAAGTACTAGTTGCTTAGGTTTGTGTGACCTTGCAAGCTTGAATTGTTTAGAGCTCAAGCTAGGCTTGTCACCTCATTCTTCTTGTGTAGGATCTTTTATGAGGTGATTTAGAGTCATAGTTAGAGGGGTGAAGTCTTGGCTAGACCGATAAGTTTAATTCCGCATTAGTTTCGGTTAACCGGTGCAATTAGTTTTGGAAGGGACTATTCACCCCCCCCCTCTAGTCCCCATCTCGACCCTACATAATGCAATGACAGGGGGGTTGCCCTCTTACTCTAAAAAAAAAAAAATACATCCGGTCTCCTTCCTCTCTTAGTATTAATGAGCTAGCCCACACACTCCCTCGTTTGTTGAACGAGATAGGAGATAGTCTCTTTTCTTTTTCCTCTTCCCTTTCTTCCACCTAGGAAAAGTGATGACATTGAGCTAGCAGAGGTGGCACTGTTGGAGACACCCTACGGAAGTGTAGTAGCTCAAAGCTAGCCCCCCGTGGTCGTCTTATCCTAGGCTTTGTGAAAGCTTGCATGTATGGACGCATGCCATAGCTAAGGTGTGAACCCCTACTAGTTGTAGGTGGCTATGATCTAATACCTCGTTAAAAAATCCTTTAGCCAAATTTATAAAACTATGCATTAAGAGTGATTGTTCCATTGAAGTTTGATTTCATTTTATTTGATGTGACATTCTTGAAAACAACGATACCTCTCACTATGTCCGATTATTATCATTGGATAGATTGGGCATGGCCACGTCGATGCAATCTTGGGACCGTGGGGGCTAAAACAATGGAGATGTTGATTTGCATGAAGATTTAATGGTGATTTGAGGTTTTGCTATAGTGTTTTAGGGGTGATTAGCTGTTGTTAGGAGGGGCCGCAGCCCAACCAGCCCCCTCTTTGGATTCGCCATCGGGCATGACCCACTAGGACGCATACACATGACTTTGCCAATTGTTCAGCAAGGAGGCTTATTCTACCCCATCAAATCAAATGAAGAAAGAGATGAGGGAGGAGTTCCATCTAGATAAAACCATATGTTTTATTCAAAACTTAAAAATATCCCCAACTAGCATTTCTAGAGGTGGGGAGGAGGCAAAGGTTTTATATTTCAGCCAGCAATTATCTAATTCGGCGCCAAATGCATTAAATGCAATGAACATATTACCAACAAAACTAAAACTATATATTGGAAGATGTAGTTTCATTCATCAACAAAATCGCTCTAGATGATTTTTTTTTTTGAGATTACACAAGTACAACGCAGACACTCAACACGCACGCACACTCACCCTATGAACACACGTACGCAAACCCTAACCCTATGAGCACCTTCGAAGGACTGAGCGGGCAATCTTGAAGTTCACGAAGTCACCACAGGCGCCTCGTTGTCGACGGGGACGTCGCCTACCACTTAATGCATAGCGCCGAAAAATCCTGAAATAATTCCAGGACACCCAGGGTTCGTGACACCCTTTAAAAAAAAAAAATCAATAGAGCACCTCAATCGGATTGCGCTTATATCCCACTTCTTCCTCTAATCCCTGTATAGAATATAATGGCTGTCAGACCAACTAATTAAAGGTTTGTTTCGATCATTTAGTGCTAAAAGTTACAATTACTACTATTTGATCCAAACAGACCTACGAATAAACCTGCTAATTATTTGTTGGAGGGTTGTTAACTATTAGTTCCATTAATTAGTATGTTTGGAGTTGCTAATATATGTGCTAATAGTTCATATGCACATTCAACTCTCAATTGAACTCGTTTAGATGGAAAAATATTTGCCAATTGAACTGTTCTAACTCCTGTAGCGCTCCTGTAGCACTTTCGTTTGTATTTGGTAAACATTGTCCACACATGGACTAACTAGGCTCAAAAGATTCATCTCGTGATTTACAACAAAACTGTGTAAGTAGTTTTTTTACCTACATTTACTGCTCCGAACATATGTCTTTTGATGTATTTAATGTGATGTGATGGAGAGAGAGTCTAAAAATTTGTAAGTTTTTGGCAAAACTTTAGCCATCTAAACAAGGCCCAACTATCTATTAGAAATGTGGTGTTGTAGGGGACCGGGACTTGTGCTGAACATGCCGCCTAGGGTTAGCTCGCGAAAAGAAAGAAGCGGGCGACACCGCCGCCGCCGCCGCCGGTACGGCCCCCTCCCTCGCCCTCCGGCCCTCCTGTCGCGGTGACGAGGAGGGGGGTCCGTCTCTTCAACGGCTTTGTCTTCGTAGGGTCTTGGTCGAGTCCTAGGTCTAGGGTTTGCTCGCCGTCGATGTTCGGCAGTGGAGTTAGGTTGTGCCGGAGGAGCGTGGCTCCTCTGCGGTTTGCTTTTCCTGGCGACGCCGGCGATGCGGAAGCGACGGCGGCGCAGCGGAATAAATTCTCCCAACTTCTTCCGTTCTCCGATGGCGATCTTCTCCGGCGTCAACGGAGAGGCTGGGGAGACATGTCCAGAGTCGAGGGTTGGCGCATCGTCATCTTCTTCAGGTGATAATGTTGTTGACCTGTTAATCTCAAGGAAGATGATCTTTGGTGAAAATCGAGCTTTGCTCGGGTTGCCGGGCGGTGGCATCGAAGGATGCGTCGTGGGTACGGGAGTTGGCCGATGCGCTGGGAGGCGGTGTACTCGGTTGATTCGCCTAGAAGTATGCCCTCCTCTGCGGCCTCCACCTTGTGGAGTTTGGCTCGTGCCCGACCGACGATTGGAAAGTGGCTTCAGCGGCGGTGACGAACGGATCTCTGAAGGCTTCGAGGAAGATGAATAGGAGTTTAGTACTTCTCTATAATTTTCCTTTTCTTGTGGATCCTGTTTGTAAAAGGGCCGGTGTAATGCGTTAAGATCAATGCATTTTCCTTCTAAAAAAAAAAAAACTATCTATTAGAAATTAGGTAGCTAAAAATTAGCAAGCATTAGTTATTAGATAGCTAATTTTTAGTTGTAATAAATCTCCAAACATGCCCTAATAAGTACTGGCATGGACATGGTTAGTCTTGTGCTCATGCATGTTTTAGTCGCGAACTTACTGAAGTACGTTAGATAAGTAACTAAAAAGTCGTTTTCAACACAGCTGGGACGAAAACTTATCACTTCGAAACGTGCCAATTAAAACTCTACATGGAAAGAAGGTAATTAGGGAAGCAAGTGGCTCACTTAACCAAACATTGGTCGCCAACGTGCGTTGCCTTTTTGTAATGATATGGAAAAGTAAAGTAATTAAAGTAAGTTTTTCTCAAGGAGGATATAGGAAGGAACGAAAGCTGCTGTAATTAACTTGTGTGTTGTACGTGTGTGATCGTGTCACACGTGTGAGTTGTGACACTGTTGTTGAATAGCTAAAAAGACTTCGGGGTAGACTCCACACCAGAAGTCACGTACGCATTGTTCGTAGTCTAGCATATACATTAAAAAGATAAGTAGACTATATACTACTAGATTGGGCATGCTTGCAATCCACCAGTTGATGTCTCAGTACCGACGGGGACTTTTTCTTCAGATAGAAAGAGATAGAGCAATAAAAGGTTCATTAATATCTTCTAAATATGAAAGAAAGTGATTTCAGAGGAACAAGCAAACACACATGGGAAGACTGCCAATGCACATATAATTACCGCTACAAACCTGTCACTATGGGAACGCCTAAATTTTTGTGTAGGGCGGCTCAGAACCTCAGCCACCCCCTACAGTGGCCGCCAAGGCCCATGGAGACCAACCGCCCCTACAAAAGACACAGTAGGGGCGGCTGGTATACTGAGCTGCCCCCTCAGAGCGCCTAGAAAACCGCCCCTACATGCCATCTGGAAGCGTTTGTAGTAGTGAGTCGCGGGTGCGCGGTTAACACGTGGCCATGCACCGGATCAACGTACTCCGTGTCTCCGTTGATAAAAGTGACGAGGTTGGATTAAAATCATACGCGGTTATCGGTAACATATAATGCTTTTGTATGTAGGCTGCCAAACCACAGGTTCAGCTTCAACCCTATATATACAATATTGGATGCATGCCCGCGTGCCGGGACGGCACATGATCGAGTTTGATGTTGGCGGCAGTACGTACGCCGTCTACGGTCATATAGTCAAATGGAGTGATCTGATCTGATCTCCTCACACGGTTTGAACAGTAATTAGAGGGACCAGAGCGTACATAATGGTGCGTTAATGGCCAACTCACTGGGTTACACATTGCTTTTGTGGAAATGGTACGTGAAGCGGCGACACTTTTAGCTTAGGACCGCCGCCGTCGACCTGGAGTGGGAGGACCAACGACTATATAAAGTACTAAAGTTGCTAATATGACACGTGTCTCGTTGCGCTGCCCGTATTGATCGAGGACAGGATATTTTTCAAGCTAAGACAGCGTATTGAATTGATCGATCTGATTTGTTGGCAGACGTGACTGCACACATGTGTTTTCTGAAATCTGATTGCTATATATAGTACTCCTAGCTATTTGCTAAAAGTATAATAAGGTGGAATGTGTCCAATGAGACCTTTTGTTAGGTCATCGTATAAATTGTGGGCCACTACAAGATCGTCGTGGGAGAACAGAGGAGTCCCAGTCCAGAATGCAGTTCGAGTGATGGACTGGACAGAGTCTGTTACCATCTAGAGTCTAGAGTTCACTTATATTAACAGAAGGCGGTGACTTCGGTACACGGCACGGTCTTGCCACCATGGAGTCTTCTGCCGACGGATCGATCGACCCCGGCCAACACGATAGTTGCAAGATAGCGCGCCTCCTGCTATAGCGACCACGTGTCACGCAATACTTTCCAAGCAACGTACAGTACGCAAGTTGTTGTTGACTGCTATGTCCTCGCGACCGGCAAAGCGACGATGCGCTCTGCTCGCCCATCAGCCGGCGGCGGTCCTCGCCACACGGCCGCACGACGGCGCCGGAGGCCGGAGGAGCATATCTATCCATCCCACCACGCCGCCGTCGCCTGCACTCGATCGCTCGCTCGCTCACTAGATTTTCATAATGGGATCTCGGTCGCGAGCTCAGCTCGGTGCGCGCAAGCAAAGCAAAGCAAAGCGCGCCGGCCGGCCGGACGCTTTTGTACGGGTTGCCGGATCGAGTATAAACTAGCGCGGCGTTCGTGGTCGTGGCCGGCTGCCGTTTCGGGCAAGGCACAGGGGGCTTACGCGCGCGCGTGGGCGTGGGCACGGCCGGCGAGCCGGCGACAGGTGTCCGGCACGGTGGATTGTTAAATGGCGAGGCGCCACAAAAGCCGGCCGGCCGGCCTCCGATAGATCCGATCCGCACCGGAAAGGGAAGCTCGGGTCGTGCTGTCTATATGCGGCATATAATTGCCGTTTGCCGGGGTATTGATTGATTGATAAATTTGTTAAACTAGTTGCTACTCTAGCAAGCATTCGTGCAGAGACAGATTACGAAAGCTTTGCTATCTGCTAGGCTAGAAGAATCTAGTCTTACTTAGCACTGACAAAGCGTGGTTTACGATAATTAGAAACAGTACTACCTTTTCTTGTCAGGGGTCAGGTGCAAAGTGAGCTGCTGTGAAAACATGTATGGCCTGAACTGAACAATTGGCCGGCAGGCCCCATGGAGCAGAAACGTAAATGGCAGCCGAGATACGGTTATTTCGCGTCGCGAGAACATAATTGGGGGACAAGACGTTTTCAAGGAATCTGAAGCTGGGGACATATAGTAGAGCTCCGAGCTAGGGTTGACATTCTGGTTGTTGAAGTGAAGAGACACAAAATTCTCCTCAACAGATCGAGCTCATATCAATCTGGGAAATGCATTGTCTATATACACATCCCCGGGAGCCTTCTGGATGGACGAATCTTTACACCTGTAGCAACAATTGGCGGCATATTAAGGCACATAAGAGACCTATACACAAACAAATATTCCAATCAACTCACGTTGGAATGCAGTGGGAAACAGAACAAACAAGGGATTCCAGCTACGAGTGCATGAAAGCGTTGAAAAAGAAGGGAATTTCGTAGAGTAGTCTCCATCCCTAGATAATTTTGTTTTGCTTAAATACAAGCTGGAATCCGGAAGCAGACACAGATCGTGTGCCCCGTCTTGGGTGCAGAGAAGATTTTGTTAACAAAGAATAATAACAATGATCTCAAAAAAAAAAAAAAAAGGTGCCAATTAACGATAGCGACTTATTAGAAAGGGACCCTGTACGTCTAGGTCATGAACAACGGCAAATAAACAAGGTACTACATGTTTATTGTTTTGATGATGATCTGATGAAGCCCTAATCTGCCTAGCCCAGTCCATTGATCCATGTTGTGAGTGGAAACGTAACTTTGGGCCGGCTAACCACATAGATCTGATTTGGGCCCATGAAACACATATCAGATTAGGCCCATCGGGGAAAAGTTTATTGTCACAAGTCAGTCGGCTACAAGTAGCCCGATTTCGTGCAGAGTTCTTATATCTTCCCAAGTGGGCCGAGTTAGTGCATGCTAGTGATCTACCTGTACCTTGTCTATGGATTTATATATGTTCCAGATTGGGAGTTGAGAGGGCCAAATAATGACAACCCAAATTATGGGAAAGGTAGGCTCCAGTCTTTGATGGTGTACTTCATTTCTCGCGCTTCAAAATGTAGCAACCATTTTTTTTTTTGGGGAAGGCACAGGGTTTGTGTTTCCTTGCTGGTGCTTACTGTTATTTTCGGTGTTTGATTAAAAAAAAAACCAGGACCTGGGGGACGACGCCCCACCGGTATCTCATTAAGAAGAATATCCTCTCACCAGATCCGGAAAACCCCCGAACCCAAGCCCCCGCCCTGACATGGGAGCCCACATTCCCGTGAGATGGGTGCCACTTCACACCATGCTTTGACACCACGGGACCGGCGGGGGGATTTTTGGTGGAAAATCATGCTCCGGAGAGGACTCGAACCCATGACCGTGGCCTCCCAACCGGGAGTGCTCACCAACTGAGCTATGCTCAGTTCCCCGGTGTTTGATTACGTCCTATGCTGGTCCATGCACTGGTGATTCGCCATTTGAGGGTCCTTTGAGAAACGATGCCCCAACATGGTGTGTTGCGGCATTCGAACCTGAAGGTATACTAAGGTACCTGACATGCCACATCTGTTACCCTAGCATGTTCTGAGTTAAGTTCTTACATTAGCAGTAGCAAATGGTAACTGAATTTTAAAGATAAATCTGCCTGTATTTGGCCTGCTCAAGTGAATTCCTCATTTACCAATTCAGGCTAACAATATTGCTTTTGTCGATTCCGCAGCTAACTTTCTGTAGTGTAGAGTAAGATCATCAGTGTTCAGTTCACTACGGGCATGTGCTTGTTGTCCACATGAAGGTGATATTTGTTATCAACTCTATTGGTGTGGTGTCAGAAAGCAGAGATCCAACATGGCATGTGTGTTTCTGAAATTCCAGAGTCACACACAGAGGTTTTAGGTAGTGGGTTTTACGATAGGAATAGCTCTTGTTGTCCTCGGAATCATTCTTACATGGTAATAAAAGCATAAATGACTCAAGTGTCATCTTTCATATGCATTAGCACATCTGAATTCTGCTGAATTAACAAGCAGCTGTTTTACACATTTCCTCCTAGCAATTCCACTAAACAAGCCGGAGTCTACACCTTAAGCTACATCTGCGTCACTGCAGGTGCCGCTGGAGTAGTGTTCTCCGTGCTAAATGCCGGTGTAGGTGATGGCCGCGGAAGGCATCTTCGAGTCGAGGGGTTCCTCAAATTGTCCGCAGACTGTCAGGATCAATGGCCATCTTATCATGCAGATCCCGGTAATCTGGCGGGAGATAGTGCAACTGATCGCGCCGGCACACTGGGCACGTCGACGCCTTGACGAACCACGGGGCGATGCAGCAGCGGTGGAAGCTGTGCGTGCAAACCGGCAGTTCCGTCACGTCGTCCGCTTCCCGCGACATCTCCTCCAAGCAGATGGAGCACGACGGCGCCTTGCCGTTCCCGCACCTCGGGCCGGTAAGGCCAGCGCCGTCTTTCTCGTCGCACGCCAGCAGCAGCGCCTCGGGCTCGGAGTAGATGAACTCGAAGCGGACGCTGATGCCAACGACCGCCTCCAACGTGCGGCCGCCGCGGCGGAGCGCCTCGATGGCGATGCCGTGCTCGAGGCCCACGGGCACGGCCTTGTCCCAGCACTCCGGGGTCAGGCGGCGATACTCCTCCACCTTCCTGAGGCTGTCCATGATCGCTTCGCCGATGAGGCGGCGGCAGTCGTCGCCGCTCCGCAGGTTGCCGGGCCCGCCATCGTCCAAGGCCAACCATATCTTCCTGTTCAGGAGCCTGGGACGGCGGACCCGCTCGGTACGGCCCCCGATCTCGAGCCACGTGTGGCACTCCGTCATTGCCAGGCGCAGCGCCAGCTTGACCCGCGGCACGCAGAAGCGGGGCGGCCGGAGCTTCGCTTCGACCTTCGTCGTGTCGGACGTGATCATCACCATGTTTGGCATGGAAGTTCAGGTTCCTCGTCCATTGCTTGCACGCGAGATGCGGCGGCTTGAACAGCGGCGAGCTTGCTTGGCTGCTATTGCGCGGCGGAGTATATATGAACGAGTCAATTAGGGATTCCGATTCCGAGTTACCAAGCGGTTTGACGGAGCACGAGAGGAATTCTCTGTTTCTTTTGGTGAATCCAATACGATCTCATGGCGGGTGGCAGGGTGTCAGCAGTATGCCCGGCAAGGATCCTCAAGCAAGCATCGAGCCAGCCCAGCCCACGGCGTCGAGGCCCAAGAAGATGAATACAAGATACACTGGCCCAGAATGGATTCGTTGAGACGCTTGTATGCGTGAAAGGGGAGGAAGCCCCTGTACTTATACGGCATGAGAACGCCGAAGAGAGATTATCTTGTAATTGAACTCAAACTCGAATCCGAATCCTATCAAGCTAAGCTGTCATCCGACAGATAGCGTGCTCCTTCGTCCCTCCTCTCTCTTCGTTCCCCATCTACTCGATCCCCTATGCTTCCTCCTCTCACATTTGGTATCGGATTTGCCACCGATCCTTGGTTATCGCAGTTCAGCGCATCACACAACCCATCGGGCTGCTTGATTCCAGCGGGTTTGGTTGGATAAATCTTCGATTCGAAGTCTGTTCTACAGCTTGAGTTGAAGGTCCCGTAATTCGATCCAGGAATCGTAGCTTGTGGGCGTGATTTGCGATCTGGATACGACCCTCGCTCCTCCACGATCATTTTACTCGAAGACGAAGCGGTGCGGCGTGATGGATCCAGTAAACTCATCCTCGACGAGATCAAGTCGCCGGCAACCGCTTCCAAGGCGTGGAGCGCCGATCGACGAGTTCGAGAAGCGTTTCGAGTTCGACTCCCATGCGAGTGTCGGATCGACTCCGGCAAGTTGGAGGACGCCTGCAAGGTGTTCGACGAATGGCGCCCTCGAGTCGACGGCCTCCTCGACGATTTCGGGCTGATCTGAAGAAGTTAACATCACTCAAGGCGGGAGGTTGGGAAGATCTCGAAGTATGTTGAGCGATCCATGGTGGGCCGGGCCCTCCAGTTCCTCGATTGTCGCCCGCCACGAGGCCCCGGTGCTGGATCCGTTGCAGCCCAAGTCTTCGTCGGCACCAGCCCCCCCCACGGCGCCATCGCCGCTCGATGTCAAGCTGAACGGCGTCACCGAACCGGCACATCGTCGGTCATGGCGTGTTCACGGCCGACCAGCGCCCCATCCGGGAACCTCGGCCAACTCGCCCCACGGGCACCGCGTCGTTCAGGGTGGACTCGGAGTGGTCACCACTCTGATTCCACCACTCGATAAGGGTACGTCCTCATGTCATACTCCAAAATCCATTCCAGTATGCAATACCACTGCCACCTCCGCGTCCACCAATTGCTGCTACCACCGGGCGCCATTGGGAGTTTGATCACCATGGGGGCAGTGGGGAGGGCACCCGGCAGGCTGCCCAAATTTGATTTCCCTCGATTTGAGGGGATCACCCCAAGCTCTGGATTAAACAAGCACTTCATTATTTTAAGATGTACAAAGTAGAACCAGAGCTATGGGTTGATGCTGCTACTATGCACTTTGGTGGTGTTGCTAAGCGTTGGCTGTCGTCCATAGAAGCTGAAATTGAGTCCATGCCCTGGGAAACATTCACTGCTGCTCTGCTCTCTCGCTTTGCTCGAGATGAGCATGATCTGTTGTTGCGTCGATTATTTCAGATTCGCATGCAGAATTCGGTCGATGATTACATTGCTCAATTCCTGTCTCTGGTGGATGACCTCAAGTCATACACCAAGTACCCAGATGAATGCTTGTATATTCAACGCTTTATTGAAGGCTTACGGGATGATATCAAAGCAGTTCTTACTGTGCATCGCCCTTCTACTCTGGATACTGCTTGTCTTTTGGCCCAATTGCAGGATGAAGCCACAGCGGAAAGCCGCCGTTCAGGAAGTTTGATGGTGCCGCCCAAGCGGTTTTGGGTCGGGGTGCTCTTCCTCCACCCCAACCGCAAGCCAATGCAAAATGAAGTGCACAAGAATACCGCCCCCGCACCGGTGTCGGTGGAAGCTCGGTTTCAAGCCTTGCGGGCGGCAAGACGGGCTCAAGGCCTCTCGCTTCAAGTGTGGCGGCAAATGGGGTCGAGAACACCAGTGCACTGAGAAGGTCCAACTTCATGTGGTTCAAGAGTTGCTCGATGTCTTTCCCACTGATGAAGATGACGCTGGCTCTGAACCTACATCACCTACAGGATCTCAGGTTATGATGCATTTATCTATTGCTGCCTTCGCCGCACTTCTTCTACCAAGTCCTTTTGTCTTTCGGCATGATCCAAGGTGTTCCTCTCAACATTCTTATTGACTCGGGTAGTTCTCACACGTTTTTGAGTACTTCGTGGCCACAAATCTAATCGAATTGCAGCACTAGAACCTTCAATCAATGTTCGATTGCCAATGGTCAACTATTGCAAAGTGTACCTCTTTCTTGCCAAATGCGAATGGTCAAGGCAGTCCTTCTCTTTTCAGAACAATCTCAAGTCACGCCGCCATTGTTCAGATATGATATGATTGTCGGTATGGATTGGTTATCATCCTTCAGCCCTATGAATGTGCATTGGGGACAAAAATGGATTTCCATTCCATATGATGGCTCTACGGCAGTGTTGATTGGGGAAGATGCTACTTTACCACCGGGATCTGTTATTCAACTCTCAGGTACCCGGGTCATTCTCTCAAGACATTCAAGGGGTCGTTCAAGAATTGGTGCAAAGATTATGCTCCTCTGCTTGAGCCCCTTGCTGGTTTGCCGCCTCACCGACAAGCAGGATCATACTATACCACCGGTACCCGTGCCCAAACCGGTTTTCATTAGGCCATATCGCTATGCTCCACTTTCAAGACCGAAATTGAAAAGCAAGTTGACGCAATGCCGAACAAGGGATTATTCGAAAAGTGCTAGTGCTTTCTCCTCCCGGTGTTACTTGTGAAGAAGAAAAATAAGTCGCGGGCGCTTTTGCGTTGATTATCGGCAATTGAATGCAATCACCGCAAAGAGCAAGTATCCCGTGCCCATCATTGAGGAATTGCTAGATGAACTTCATGGCGCCCGCCTATTTCTCCACCTTAGATCTCCAACTGGGTTTCATCGATCCGTATGAATGAGAGTGATCAATACAAGACGGCGTTTCGCACCCATTTTGGTAACTTTGAATTCAAGGTCATGTCCTTCGGCCTTACAGTGCTCCCCTGCACGCTCAATGAGGCTATGAATGCTACTCTTCAGCCTTGTCTCCGAAAGTTTGCGGTGGTTTTCTTCGACGACATTCTTGTTTACAAATCGTTCTTTGTCCGAGCATTTGGAGCATTTGAAATGTGTCTTTGAGCTCTTATCCAAGGACCATTGGCGCTTTAAACTGCCAAAGTGTTCTTCGCACAAACTCGGATTTCTTACCCGGGGCATGTGGTCGGTTCTCGCTGGTGTCGAGATCGATCCAGCAAACCGGGCGCCTATCCGGTCCCCGCCAACTCCATCGCCACGTAGAAGGAATTGAGATCTTTCCTCGCCTCGCTGGATATTACCGGGCGTTCGTAAAATCACTTTGGCCTTATCTCCAAGCCGCCACCGCTTTGTCAAGAAAGGAGCTATTTTCATCCGGACACGATACATGAGGATGCTTTCCAAGCGCTTAAATGCTCTCTCGCAGGTTCTCCGCTTTGGCACTCCCAAACTTTGATAGACCTTTTGTCGTGGAAACCGACGCCTTGGACGCCGGGATTGGGGGCTGTTCTTTCTCAAGATGGTCATCCACCTGGCCTTTCTCAAAGAAAGCACTTGGTCCAAAGTCTAGGGTCTCTCAACGTATGAAAAGGAGTTCATGGCTATACTCATGGCAGTGGACGCCTGGCGTTCCTATTTGCAGTTCAGGCAGTTCACAATATTGACAGATCAGAAGAGCTTGACACAACTCGATGAGCAACGTTTGCACACGTATTGGCAGCAACGTGTTTTCACCAAACTTCTTGGCTTACAAAGATCGTATTGCTTATCGCCGGGGGCTTCCAATGCTGCGCAGATGCGCTTTCCCGCCATCCGGCTCCTCTAGAGACTTGTTTATTGGTTTCTTGGCAATACCAACCCGGGTTGTCTGTCCAAGATAGTTACAAGGATGATCCCACTGCCCAGAATTGATCCGCAAACTTGCTCTCGATCCTAAGGCAGTACCTCAATACTCCCTTTCGGTCTGGACTTCTTCGTTTCAAGAATCGAGTTTGGATTGGGCATGATCCACACCGCACCGCGCTTATTTCAGTTCCATGATAAAGTGCATGGGGTGGACCTCCGGGGTTCCAGTCACCTTCAGTCGCCTGAAACAGTTGTTTGCATGGAAGGGCATGAAGACAGCAGTCAAGAAATTTGTGCAAGCATGTTTTACCTGTCAACAATCCAAGTACGACCGTAACAAGCCAGCTGGTCTCCTCGCAACCTCTACCAGTTCCCGGAATCAGCATGGCAAGTGGTATCGATGGACTTCGTGGAAGGATTGCCGACTTCTCATTCTTACAATTGCATCATGGTTGTGGTCGACTTATTGACAAAATACGACCATTTCATCCCTCTCAGCCATCCGTTTACTGCTGTCTCGGTGGCTACAACTTTCTTTCATCAGATTTACAGGCTACATGGACTGCCAATGGACATCATCTCGATCGAGACCGCATCTTCACTTGTAATTTCTCCGGTCCGAAAGCTGTTCAAACTTGCTTTGGGGTGAACTTGTGCAAGAGCACTTCCTATCATCCGAATCCGGACGGCCAAACGGAGCGTGTAAATCCGGTGTCCGGAGACCTACCTTAGGTGTTTCGTGCATGCAACACCATCTCATTGGAGCAAGTGGCTGTCCGCGGGCGAGAGTTCTCGTACAACACTTGTGATCACTCCGCCATTGGAAGAACACCGTTTGAAGCTATGTACGGCTATCCTCCTCGCCTACTTGCCGTTGACCCCACCCACCATCACCCGTGATGTTCATGCTTGGACTTCCGGAGAGCCTCGGATGGATCAATTGTTGAGGCACCACCTCAATCGGGCCAAGCGTAAGATGAAGAAATCTGGCGATCAACATCGACCGAACGCCGCGTTTTTGTTGGTGATCGGTATTTCGGGTTACGCCCATATGTGCAAATCCTCTCTAGCTCCAAGATCCCATCACAATTTGTCATACCGATTCTTTGGGCCATTCTCCATTGAGTCTCGAGTGGGTCCCCGTGGCTTACAAGCTTGCTCGCCCTACTCATTCATCTTTGCACCCTCGTTTTCCATGTCTCGCAGCTCAAGAAAGCGGTGGGTGCCAAGCATCGTAGTGACCACCTTGCCTTCTCGATTTTGCTATGCATCTTGCACCGCAACAGGTGCTCGACTCTCGGTGGTGCTTCGTGATGCGGTTCAAGTCACTCAAGTCCTCATCAAGTGGAACAACTTGCCTCGGGACCTGGCGACATGGGAAGACCTCGAGAAGGTGCGGCAAGAGTTTCCTAAAGCCACCGCTTGGGGGCAAGCAACCGCTCAACGGAGGGGAATGTCGCCAGTGATGCCCGGCAAGGATCCTCAAGCAAGCATCGAGCCAGCCCAAATTTCACGGCGCCGAGGCCCAAGAAGATGAATACAAGATACACGCCCGTAATGGATTCGTTGAGACGCTTGTATGCGTGGAAAGGGGAGGAAGCCCCAGATTTATACGGCATGAGAACGCCGAAGAGAGATTATCTTGTAATTGAACTCAAACTCGAATCCGAATCCTATCAAGCTAAGTTGTCATCCCGAATAGAGATAGCGTGCTCCTTCGTCCCTCCCTCTCTTCGTTCCCCATCTACTCGATCCCCTATGCTTCCTCCTTCACACAGGGCCGCCCCTGAGAAATCCGAGGGGCCGGTACAAAAACTAAAAAAAGGACCTATTAACTTGAAAAAAATAGGATCGAGATACATGAAAACAAAATTTAGAGATAACTCGCTACTCTACTCGCTTTTAGTTCGCTGAATTTTTCTAAGAGTTTAAGTTCGCCGAATCGCAGTTGATTGTGAATGAGTTGAACGTAAAATGAATGTTTAGACCCTTTTTTAGAAAAATGAGTGTTTAGATCTTTAAGGCCTCGCCGACTCAAGATGGTGCCTCGCCGTTGCCGATGGAGTTCGGGTGATTGAGACGCCGAGACTCGAGACGAACAAGTTTGGAAATTGGAATGCAGAGTTGGGTAGGTAAAACGACGCCCATACAACCAACCTGAAAAATCAATTTTCTATAGGGTTAATGGGCAATGCTACTATTTGGCCAATGAAACGTCAAAATTAATACTATTGTGCTTAGCTACGGAGTATAAATAAGTAATAGTATTTCCTTCGCATCTTTAATTTATTGTCTTTTAGGATAGGATTGTGCATACCAAGGAATGATTGAGAAGGGGGTACTTTTCCATCTCTACCCCTAATAAATGTGGTTGCCACACATACACGTGCCGAGGACGCTAAGGTGGGCGGCCTTTGAGTTCTACGATGACCTACTTGGGACGCCCTTCATCCGCACCCACAATATCGATCTTAACATCTTTGGACCTCCCGACGGCCGACCTTACGCCGGGCAGCCCGTTGTCGTCCGAGGAGGTTGCCGTGGCGGTGCGCGCCCCTCGTCCGGCCGTGCGCCCGGACCGGATGGCTTTGGGGCGGCATTCTTCAAGGCAACTGAAATCTCATGTTTGGTTTTGGAAATTGATGACACATTTGTGGGACTAATTCTTTGCTCTAAGTGATGACTTGAGATAGGATTAGATGGATGACAAGGAGCATGATGATCATGAACATGGACGATGATGGTGGACATGATGGATCGTCAAGCTCGGTGATCGGCTTGAGAGGAACCCGAGAGATCAAGGCAAAGGTATCTTGATAGGGTTTTCCTTTTCGGTGATCAAGACACGATAGAGCGTGTGATCACATTATAGGATAGATAGCCGACTATCAAGAGGGGATGCCGCGACAATCCTTTGGTGAAGTGCTTCTAGGTCCAATTGACTTGCATATGCATTTAGGATTGAGAGCACTAACTTCGTTCTTGTCTAACCGATCGCGACATGCTAACACTCGTGCTCATGGGACACATTCGGGTGTTGGCAACTCAAGACAAGAAGCTTAAACTTGGAAAGATGGAAAGACGTCGTCGCAACGATGAAGAGGAGGTTCTGCAGAATGCGCCAGACGCTGGGCCGGCACCTGGCGCGCCAGCGCAGCGTAAACTCAAACCAGCGCGATCGACGCGTCCGGCGAGGGGCGCCGACGCGGTCAAACTAGTCCGCGCCCCGGCGCTGGCATGGCGGTTTCCGACAACACGAAGTCAGCAACACCGGCGCTGGCGCCTGGCGCGGCGCGCGCGCGCGCCAGCCTCGAGAGCATGTCAGGGGACCCGGGAGGACGCCGCTCTGGCGCGCCCGTGGCGTGGCGCCGCTCGCACGATGTAATCGGGACCGCTCGGGCGCCGCCCGCGCAGTCACGCGGCGCTCGGGCGCAGCTGCAATCGAGGGCGCCTGGCGCGTCCGGCGCAGATCATCCTGGCGTCCGGCCAGGCGAGAAGGGACTTTTGGCCAACGGCTCTATTTCGACTTGAGTCTATATATAGTGGCTTGGCCTGTCATTTGAGGTCTCTCTTGCACATTTCAACAAATTTAACTCATTTGTGAGTCTTGTGAGACTCCTCTTCACTCATCTCTTCACTTTAACTTCGATTCTTGAGTGAGATTGAGAGAGATAGAAGTGCATTGCTTGATTGTCTTGCATCTAGAGGCACTTCATCCTTGGAGAAGCTGCGGGATCTTGTTTCTCTTGGGAATTTGCTTGGTTCCCTAGCGGCTTAGAGCAAGAGGCGGTGTTGAGCTCGATTGGAGCTTGTTCGAGGCCACACCGGTGGTGATTGTGAGGGGTCGTTCCTTACCCCGCGGAGATCAAAAGGAGCACTAGTGGATTGCTCGTGGCTTGTTGGACCCTCTCTTGTGATCGTTTGCTTGAGCTCCCATAGGGGATTTGGCACCGCCATTAAGCTTAGCATACGCCAAGTGAGTGTGTCGCCACAACGGGACTTAGCGTGCCGGCAAGCACGTGAACCTCGATGAAAAAATCATCGTGTCACTTGTTCTTGCTCGTTGGAGATTTTTTGGTGATCACGGTGATTGGCTACAACCTCGACACTACACCGGTGGTATTGTATTCTAGTACCTCTTGCATTACTTTGGTAGTATATCTTGTTAGGGTGCTTAGTGTGAGTAGCTTGTTTAGTTAGCTTAGCCTTGTTAGCTCCTAGTGGTAGAATTAGTTAGTGTATCTTGTCCACCTAGGAGTAACTTAGCAACCTAGCCTTTGAGTGTGTTTAGAGATCATAGAATTGCTAGAATTGCTAGGAGGCTTGCATAGCTAGCTTGAAGCATTTGCTTATTTGCTACACCATCTTATTTACTAACCGCCTTGCTTAGTGTTGTTTGTAGAATTTTAATAGGCTATTCACCCCTCCTCTAGCCATTAGGACCTTTCAAGTGGTATCAGAGCCGAGGCACCGTATTTAGAAGACTTAACATCCTACGGTGACAAAATGGCAATGAATTTTCATGTCAACAACACCAAGAAGGCGCCACCCTTTGATGGCACTCAAGAAGGCGCCACCCTTCGATGGCACCAACTTTGCCTATTGGAAGGTGAAGATGACCGCACACCTCAAGTCAATCAATAGAGAAGTGTGGGTTGTGACCGAGAACAAGTTTGAGGTGGCAAAGCCAAATGAGCCAACCGCGGCCGAAGAGAAGAAGATCTATGCAAATGATCTTGCCGTGAGTGCATTCCATGAAGCATTCAACGATAGTGTGTTTGAGCAAGTCAAGTCACTCACAATTGCTCATGAGATATGGAAGAAGCTAGAAGAGTGCTATGAGGGCACCGAAGGCGTCAAGCAAGCCAAGGCATACATAAAGCTTGAGCAATTCAATAGCTTCAAGATGGAAGAAGATGAAAGTGTGCCGGAGATGTTCCACCGCATGCAAGTGTTGGTGAATGATCTCAATGCACTTGGTGAAGACATCAAGGACAAGACCTTCAACATGAAGTTCTTGAGGTGTTTGCCGGAGAGGTTTGGGATGTTCATCACCGTGCTTGTGAGGACAAACTTGAAGGACTTGACCCCAAACCAATTGCTTGATGAAGTGATGACCGATGACTCGTATAGAGATGACAAGAAGAAACAAGAACTCATCAACAAGGCAAACAAGAAGGTCAAGGAAGAAGAGAAGAAAGAGAACAAGAAGAACTTGGCACTCAAGGCTAGCTCATCATTCAAGGGCAAGAAAAAAAGAAAGAAGAGTCAAGTGATGATGAAGAAGAGGCCTCCACAAGTGGAAGTGACATTGATGAGCACATGGCTCCCTTTGTTAGGAAATTGGGCAAGTATGTCAAGAAGACATACATCAACAAGAAAAGAAGAAGCAATCATCAAAGAAGACCAAGGATGGCAAGAATGAGGGCAACATGAAATGCTTTCGGTGTCATGATGATTGTCACTTGATTGCCGAATGCCCATATGAGAGTGATGATGAGAAGGGCATCAAGAAAGCTAGAAAGAAGAATGATGCCAAGAATGAGAAGGAGAAGAAGCCCAAGAAGAAGAATGAGTCACATGTGGCTACTTGGGATAGTGATGGCTCATCCTCTTCAAGTGATGAAGAAGAGGAGAAGAAGAACAAGAAGAAGGGACAAGCTCACCTTGCTATGCATGACAAGATCTCCCTCTTCGACACTCCTTCCTCATGCTTCATGGCTAAGGCCACAAAGGTACAATCTATCACTAATGATGATGATAATGATAGTGATAGTGATGATGAGGAACCAAAACACACTAGAAAAGAATTGTAAATCATGCTTGATGATTGTATTGACATGTACAAGGAGAGTAGGAAGGAGGTCAAGGGCTTGCATAAGGAAACAAAGAGCCTTAAGCAAGAACTTGATGAGCTTTCGGCATCTTATGAGAGTCTAAAGGTAGACCATAAGAAGCTTGAAAAATCTCATTCTAAGTTAGAGAAAGCTCACTCCTCTCTACTTGAAGAGCACAAGTTGTGCTTAGTTGAGGATAAGGTTGATACATGCAATGCAAGCATCATGTGTGACATTCTTGTTGATGAATCAACCCCCAAGTGTGAGACCTCCACTAGCTCTATCACTGGCATATCCATCACTAGTGAAGATAATGAAAACCCTATACTTATTCATGAGAATGCATGTTTAAAGAGGGAAGTAAAGGAGCTCACCTGGTGGTGAGGACCGCTTGCTTATGTGCTTGGGTAGCCAAAGGGCATCCTTATACAAGGAGGGCTTAGGCTATATTTCCAAGAAAGGCAAGGCCGCCTATGTGACTCACAAGACTCGTTTTATGAAGAACAATGGTAGCTATTGCAAAGCTTACAAGCAAGTTGGTCACTTAGAGCCAAAGTGAATGAACAAGAAAGCCAATGTTTCTTCTATCAAGCTTGATCACTCTTATATACTTGTGAAGAAGGAAAATGGTGTTCGTGCTAGGTTCATTGGTACACCATGGATGGGCTCAAAGAAGAAAGCCATTTGGGTACCAAAGGCCTTGGTGACTAACCTTGAAGGACCCAAGCAACATTGGGTACCTAAGAAGAATTGATCTCTTTTTTTGTAGGTCAATTATCCGTCGGGGAGGAGAGCATTGATAATGGATAGTGGGTGCACTCAACACATGACCGGGGATTCTCATATGTTCAAGACAATTAGTATCAAGGGCATTGATGAATATGAGTCAATCACATTTGGCAATGACAAGAAAGGCAATGTGTTGGGGCTAGGCAAGATTGCTATCACTCAAGAGAAAAGCTTGTCAAAGGTGTTGCTAGTTGATCATCTTGATTACAACCTATTGTCGGTCTCTCAACTTTGTGATCTTGGTTACAAATGTATATTTACAAGCCAAGAAGTTGAAGTGGTTAGTGGTGATGGTGTCAACATGATATTCAAGGGATTTAGATATGGTGATCTCTACCTTGTTGATTTCAACTCAAAAGAAGCCAAGTTGATAACATGTTTACTCTCAAAGGCTAGCAAAGGGTGGTTGTGGCATAGAAGGCTTGGTCATGTTAGAATGAAGCAATTGAACAAGTTGATGAAGCATGACTTGGTTAGAGGCTTGAATGATGTGAAGTTTGAGAAGGACAAACCTTGTGGAGCATGTCAAGTTTAGGCAAGCAACATGGCAATGCACATCCAACCAAGAGTACAATGAGTACAAGCAAGGCATTTGAATTGCTACACATGGACTTGTTTGGGCCAACATCATACTCTAGCATTGGTGGCAATAAGTATGGTTTTGTCATAGTTGATGACTACACAAGATACACATGGGTGTTCTTTTTGCATGACAAGAATGATGTGTTTGAGCTTTTCAAGACATTTGTCAAGAGGGTTCAAAATGACAATGGAAGTGAATTCAAGAACACAAGAATTGAAGAGTTGTGTGATGAGCTTGAATTGACATCAATTCTCACCAACCTACACTCCTCAATCCAATGGTGTAGTTGAGAGGAAGAATAGAACCTTAATTGAAATGGCAAGATCAATGCTTAGTGAGTACAATGTTAGCCATTCCTTTTGGGGCGAAGCAATCAACATGGCATGCTATTGTAGCAACCGCCGCTATTGCCATGGAATGCTTGGCAAGACACCATATGAGTTGTTGAATGGAAGGAAGCCCAACATTGGTTACTTTAGAGTCTTTGGTTGCAAATGCTACATTCTCAAGAAAGGCACTAGATTGGGCAAGTTTGACAAGAAATGTGATGAAGGGTTCCTTGTTGGATATTCAACCACAAGCAAAGCATATAGAGTTTGAAACTTGGGTAGTGGCAAACTTGAAGAAGTCCATGATGTGAAATTTGATGAAACCCAAGGCTCTCAAAATGAAGTTGAAAATCATGATGATGTGAGTGGTTCCAACTTAGAGAATGCAATGAGGAACATGAATGTTGGTGACATTCGGCCAAGGCAAATTGATGATGATGATGACACTCCTTTGCCTACCACTATGGTTGAGATTGGAGACAATGAAGCAAGCACTAGTGGTTCTCAAGATGAAGATCAAGAGCAACAAGCTAGTCCATCCACTCATCCTAGTCATCAAGTGCAAGTGATGCAACCTTCCAATATTGCAAGAGATCATCCAATTGATCAAATTGTCGGTGACATCAATAGTGGAGTGATCACTAGAGGAAGATTGGCATCCTTTTGTGCTCACCATGCCTTTGTAGCACAAGAAGAACCGGAGAACATTGAAAAGGCACTAAAGAAGGAAGATTGGGTCAATGCTATGCATGAAGAGTTGAACAACTTCAAGAGAAATGATGTATGGGAATTGGTGGAAAGGCCAAAAGACTACAATGTAATTGGAACCAAGTGGGTCTTCAAGAACAAGCAAGATCAAGATGAAATTGTGGTTAGAAACAAGGCAAGGCTAGTAGCTCAAGGGTACACTCAAGTAGAGGGTCTTGACTTTGGAGAGACCTATGCGCCGATTGCTAGACTTGAAGCAATTAGAATCTTGCTTGCTTATGCATGTGCTCATAATATCAAGCTCTATCAAATGGATGTGAAGAGTGCATTCTTGAATGACTTCATCAATGAATTGGTATATGTTGAACAACCACCGGGCTTTGAAGATGAAAAGTATCCCAACCATGTGTACAAGTTGAAGAAGGCTTTGTATGGATTGAAACAAGCACCGAGAGCATGGTATGAGAGGTTGAGAGATTTTCTCCTCTCTAAAGGGTTCAAGATGGGCAAGGTGGACACCACTGTAAGGTCCTAGATGGCTAGAGGGGGGGTGAATAGCCTATAAAAAATTCTACAAACTCACTAAACAAACCGGTTAGTATAACAAATGGCGAATAAGCGGTTAGCACTAGCTCTAGTGGTTTTGCAAGCCTTCTAGTGACAAGACTAAATATTTCTATGATCTCTAAGTCACATAAAGTCTATGTCACTACTCTATCTAGTGAGCAATCCTAATATGGTCCTTATGCTAGCAAGAACAACTACACAAGACAAGAGCTAGCTCTCTACTCAAAGTAAACTAGGAAGGTAAATACAAGAGTAAGAGCGATATACCAACTCGTAGAGGATGTCAACCAATCATCGGGAACAAGATGAACAATCAATCACACGAAGGTGATGATCCACACGTCGAGACAATGAACAAGTCGATTTGTTCACCCGGAGTTCGCTTGTACACCGATAAGTTACTCTCCGGTTGTGCCGACCAACACAAGGATGGTGTTTGAGCTAGGCGGTGCCCTTGCTAGCCTCAACACACCACTCAACAAGTGTGGTACCCAAGACACGAGCAATGTATTCCTTGCACTTTGTCTTCCCGACGAGGAGTGCGTAATCCTCTCACAAATCAACCGGAGGTGGCCAAGAAACAATCACCTCTTCTTGCCAACAACTCCACTAATCCTCCAAGCCGGCTAGAAGCGGTGTCTCCAAGAGTAACAAGAAACTAATCGGCTCACAACGATCCCCAAGTGCCTCTAGATGCAAGAACTCGATGCAATGCACTTGGATCAACTCTTCTCTCAAGAATGAAGCTCAAATCAAGAATGAGAGAGGAGGGAGGCTTGCTTACTTGCTCTAGCTTGTTAGGAATGATTCAAATGACCAAGAGAAAGAGCAAGAGCCGGCCACACATGTATATATAGCCCCCATCACGAAATCCAAAAGTTGGGGGGCAAAACATGTTGTTTTCAGCCTGACCGGACTTGAGCGAGGACTCACCACCGAAGTCCAGTCGTGGATCCGTCCGGCGTCCGGTCACACCAGACAAAACAGACTGGCCCACGGCCGACACCGATTTCGTGCGTCCCGGTCGATGGTTCCGGTGGGTGCGTCCCGGTCAATCCGCACCGAGACCCCCAAAAACATCCTTTTCTGTTATTTTGATCGGAACCATGCACCGCGCTGCGTTCGGTTAGAATCGTGCTTCGGTCGGGGTCCGGCCGCGTCCGGTCAGCACAGAGAGCTATTTAAAAATTGTCGTTTCGTCGTCGTTCCTTCGCCTTTGCTCCAAAACCGACTTCCGCCACTTGATTCTTGTTGCCGACACGTCGAAGAACACCTCGACACCAAGTGTTAGCATTTTTGAAAACATTTTCGACAAGTGCGGAGCTAGCTCTTTAGGTTAGAATGCATGCATATGAATTTTGAACCTAAAGGCACATGAGGACCGATATGTATGATAAGTTTTCCCTCTTTATAGTACGGCTTATCGATCCTATAACCACCCACACCCTCTATGGTGTCTTGGGTGTGAAATCGAAAAGCCCTATGGTTATACCTTTGCCTTGGGGACAATTGATCTCCCGAAACTTCACCGAAGTTGCATGCTTGATCAACTTTTTGGATCACCTCGATCCATCCTCTATGATCACCATGCATCAACTCCGGCACGACCAATCTCCAATCTAGTCAAACACTTAGCATCGAGAGATTAGTCCTTAGGTGTCACTAATTAGCCAAAACCAAACAAGAGATCTTCAACCACTCTCTTCACCAAGAAGATTGGCAAAGACTTGTTTGTGTTGCAAATATATATTGATGACATTATCTTTGGGTCAACCAACCAAGAGTTTTGTAAAGAGTTTGCTAAGATGATGGCCAATGAGTTTGAAATGTCAATGCTTGGAGAGCTCACATTCTTTCTTGGTCTCCAAATCAAGCAATTGAAGAATGGCACATTCATTAGTCAAGGCAAGTACATCAAGGACATGATCAAGAAGTTTGATCTTCAAGATGCCAAGTCAATGTCCACACCTATGGTAACCAATGGAAGCTTAGACCCCGACCCTAGTGGCAACATGGTTGAACAAAAGAAGTATCGGTCCATGATTGGTGGTTTGCTCTATGCAACCGCATCAAGACCGGACATTGCATTTAGTGTGGGCATGTGTGCTAGATATCAATCCGATCCTAGAGAGAGTCACCTCAAGGCAACAAAGAGAATAGTGAGGTACTTGAAGGGCACACAAGATGTTGGTCTATGGTATCCAAAGGGATCCAAGTTTGATTTGATTGGATATTCTGATTCCGATTATGGAGGGTGCAAGATCAATAGAATGAGCACAAGTGGCACATGTCAATTTCTTGGAAGGTCACTAGTATCATGGTCTTCAAAGAAGCAAAATAGTGTTGCTCTCTCAACCGTCGGGGCCGAATACATTAGTGCGGGGAAGTTGTTGCACTCAATTGCTTTGGATGAGGTCAACCTTGAGGGATTTTGGATTCAAATTTGATAAGGTTCCATTGTATTGTGACAATGAAAGTGCAAGGAAGATGACCCAAAATCCGGTTCAACATCCAAGAACAAAGCACATTGATATAAGACACCACTTCATAAGAGATCATCAACAAAAGGGTGACATTTGTATCATGGGCATTGGCAATCAAGATCAACTAGCCGACATATTCACCAAGCCACTTGATAAGAAGAGGTTTTGCATGCTAAAGGGAGAATTGAACATTATTGACTTCTCCAACTTGAGTTGATGCACCCCCACTTATATGACATGCCTCTCCTTCGACAAAACCCAAGGTAAAAGTTGTTTGTCATGGCATTCATATGTTACTAAGGACTTGTTAGTGCATCTAGCCATCATGCATGTTTTTAGGCTCATTCATGGAAAATAAAATGATTTCAATGTATGTGTGGCACCACTATTGCTTTGATTGATTCTATGAACTAGTGGTGGCATATGACATGTTTATGTGCTTGCAAAATCCTAGTGTCAACTCTAGAAAATGCGCTATTGATGTGTATTCTAACATGGTGCAAGATAACCCTTATGCATATGAGGTGTGAAAAAGCTTGTCCTTGGTTCAAACTTGAATACATGGAAAGGGAAGTGATCTAGATGAGACCACATGTGATACTTTGATTGACTTGATTTTCTCTCATTTACACCTTTTTGGTGATTGTTGACAAAAGGGGAGAAATAAGTCACAAAGATGTTGGAAATGATCACACAAATAGGGGAGCAAGCTCATAGACTATTTGTGCATTTGTATGTGCATGATCATAATGAAATGTTGCATTGGCAATTTAAATTCAATATACATGATTGCTTGGTGTATGCTAGTTTTTGAAAATTGATTGATGTTTGATCAACTAGCATGCATAGGATGTATCTAGACAAAGCTCATATTTTAGCCTATAATGTTGGTCTCATGGGGTATGTTGAGTTTTGATGTTGTCCAGTTACATTGATGCTAAGGACTCCGATGGTTTCATGCTTCAAAGGTCCGAATTCTAGAACCTTAGCATCTCTTTTTGGTATTAGTATCTCTCCCTAAGATTTCTATCCATACATATGTGCCAAATTGATCCAAACATATGGAAGCACATATGTAGGGGAGCTACTACTACCAAAAACCGAACCTTGAAATGTTTGTCCAATCCTTGATTCATGATCAAAATGCTATGGGCAAGCAATTCAAGTTCAATTGAATTTTATTTCATATCTTTGTGTTTTTGGTTGTCATCAATTACCAAAAAGGGGAGATTGAAATCTCATATTTGGTTTTGGAAATTGATGACACATTTGTGGGACTAATCCTTTGCTCTAAGTGATGACTTGAGATAGGATTAGATGGATGACAAGGAGCATGAAGATCATGAACATGGACGATGATGGTGGACATGATGGATCGTCAAGCTCGGTGATCGGCTTGAGAGGAACCCGGGAGATCAAGGCAAAGGTGTCTTGATAGGGTTTTCCTTTCGTGATCAAGACACGATAGAGCGTGTGATCACATTATAGGATAGATAGCCGACTATCAAGAGGGGATGCCGCGACAATCCTTTGGTGAAGTGCTTCTAGGTCTAATTGACTTGTATATGCATTTAGGATTGAGAGCACTAACTCGTTCTTGTCTAACCGATCACGACATGCTAACACTCGTGCTCATGGGACACATTCGGCAGTGTTGGCAACTCAAGACAAGAAGTTTAAACTTGAAAGATGGAAAGACGTCGTCGCAACGATGAAGAGGAGGTTCCCCGCGAATCGCCGGACGCCAGCGCTGGCGCGCCGGCGCCAGCGTAGTGTGCGTAAACTCAAACTAGCGCTGACCGACGCGTCCGGCGAGGAGCGCCCGACGCGGTCAAAACCAGTCCCGGGCGTCCGGCGCTGCATAACCGGGTTTTGCGACAAACAAAGTCAACGGCGCCCGACGCGGGCGCCGGGCGCGTCCCCGCGCCGCCGCACGCAGATCCAGAGCATGTCGGGACCCCCCGGAGGACGCCACCGGCGGGCGCTCCGGGTGCGCTGCCGTCGGGCGCAAGGTAATCGGGACCGCCTGGCGCGCCCGGCCGCAGTCACGCCGGGCGCGTCTGGGCGCAGTGATGCAATCGAGGCGCTGTTGGTATTTGTTATGCTTACAGAGAAATAATTATAGATCCGCAAGCGCACGGATATCCAAAGGAGCATTTCACCCGGGAGGGTTTTAAATATCGAATCCACGAGGAAGACATGACAAACAATTCATTTGATTAAAGATAGTGATAGAAGACTAATGAGATTTTGTAGTATTTAGCATATACTTAAACAAGGTGAGCCAATAATAATAATAATAATAATAATAATAAGGTATATGAGACAGGTAGAGGTGCACGTGGTTAGCATAGCATAAGATTAATTCCTAGTAAGATTAGGATTGGATTTATGACAAAGGGACAGTTCTTAGGTAGCATACAAAGAATCTACAAAATGTTTAGACAGGCATAGCATAAAATCATATATATATCAAAACCATAAATAAGAATGTGCACCCGAAGATTACTTAAGAAAATCGGGGAACGAAAACAAGATAATCCCAAGAACCATTATCGACTAGTCTTATACACGGGGGATGGATTGCAAAGGACTCAATAGTGTTTGTCACCACTACGATCTACCACACGACCCGGCATATAAGGTGAATCCGCAAGTAAATTATATCTAAGCACCATGCTTACATACTCTCTACTACCTAGCACACACGTGTAATATACTAGGAGCTCTACGAATAAGTGCTTTGAATTATCATGAATAATGATCATATCAAATATGCTATGACTAGAATAAAGTATAAGTAGACTAATTGCATACATAGTAATGAAATAGCACAAAGGTGTATGAGAACAATAATAATATTGATCCATAGTGTAACTTACAGATCCGTAACCGAGCGGATGCTCTCTCTTCTCTAAACTCGACTTTCTATCTAAACTAGGCTCTAGATTAGAGCTATGAATTAGCTATCCTATCTCTTGGTGTCTCCTCTTCTACTCCTGTCTTGGCTTCTTCTTGATCTCCTTCTTGATGATGACTTGAGGCTTCAGATCAGATTGTTTGAGACAGGGAGCCTAGGGGTCTATATATATGGGTCTTCTTATGTCTCTTGACTTCAACGGGCAATGTGGTACTAATCTTCGTGCTTAACGACGCCCTCGGATCAAACCGACATCAAACAACCGGTTTAGATTGCGTCTTAGAGGCGGTGGAGGAAGGTTAGGAGACGAGGGGGCTTGCGTGGCGCCAAAGGGAGGCCGATCGGCCCCATTATTGGGCGATCGCCCCCAGTGGGTCCCACTCGGGCCCGCGATGCGTCGTGGCTTCGGAGTCTTCTAGATGATGTTTTCTTCGGTGTCAAGTTTCGTTCACGTCGGGAGTAATCCGGAGCCTTCTAGACTTGTTTCGGAGTTGGATTGCGTTACGTTACGTCGGTCGTATGACACGTCATTTCTGCTATTTTTCTGTTAAGTCCCTGCAAATCACAACTTTACCAAAACTCATGGAAATCATTAGTAGAAACCCCTAATAAGGTTATCTAATTATATTTTAGTCCTTTTCCATGAATTGTTGATGCATAAAAATATGAGTTAGTGAGCATCAACAAACTCCCCAAGCTTACCTCTTGCTAGTCCCTAGCAAGACTCGTAATGTGTGTTACCAAATCAATTCTCAACCAAGGTAGGATGAAAAATTCAGAATCATAAACTTGCTTATATCTACTTGAGAGCATGGGGTTTTCATCATACATGAGTCTTGGACTATTGAAAGATAGAACAATTAAGTCAAACACCATGTCTCGAGTTCGTGGTTTCACTATAACTCTGGAGTTTTACAAAAGATTTTTCAAGGTGAAAGCACAGAGTGTTCCTGTATGACAACAATAAGAGTAAACTTTTAATTTCTTAGCCTTTTTCTTTGCCTCTTTTGTTTCTGAATATATCTCTCTTTATGGCAATAAATTTAAGAGAACCTTGGGTTACAAGACAACTTGTTTGGAGAGGTGAGCTCTTCTCGCTCGTATTGACTTTTGTCACATTCTTCTCTCTCCTTTTTCTTTTTCTTTTCTGAGATGTGGGCTCTACTCGCCCTGAACACTTGTCCATTTTTCATCTCTTTTATTAGGGAGGTAGGCCCTTCTCGCCTAGTAGAACACTTGTTCATTTCTCTCCCTCTTTCTCGTCTCACTTTTCTCTCATATATATATATATATATATATATATATATATATTATCATATATATATATATCTCATATATATATATATATATATATATATATATATATATATATATATTTTTTTTTTACTTGTCATGCCCAAGTCTCTTGAAAACATAGAGATATATATAATGTAAGCAACTTTAGCATATTTTCAACAAGGCATTTTATTTTATTTTATCGGGCTTATGTCATACGGGAGACTCATCATTTTTTAGAATTTTCAAAGATTAATACTCGAATTTAAGTGTCACGTATGAACAAGATAGATAGTAGCTCAACTTTTATCATATCATATCAGTCAATTGCCTAGACTTGAAATCTAAGATCATACTCCCACGTAACTCAAGCTCAAAGCATGTTTTAGAATCTAAACAATTATATCCATGTTCGGGAGAAGTAAAGATGGTAAACTAGGCATTTATCACAGAGGAGCAACATCTATCATGTTCTTATAGCATAATTCATCACTCTTTTTATTATTGTTCTCATCATTTTTTTATTCGCACACATATATATATATATATATCAAAAACTAAACTTTATTTATACTAGCTAGCTAAACAAACCTAAATATAAATATAGCCGAAAAAATAATTAATAATAATATAAATAGATAGATAGATAGATACTTACCTCAGGGGCACTCCTTCCCCAAGGGTCTGACGGTTGGTTGGTTGGTTGGTGTTGAACAGGGTTTCCCCTCAGCTGTGGTTTTTAACGGGGACCACTCCCCCAAGCTGCTTATTGCACTTACCCATGCCTCAGATAGTCGAAGAGCCTTTCCAGTTGCTCAGTATTAGTCTCCACCGTGTCTTGGATGTCGTCCAGCTGTGTTCCCCTTCGTTGCATCCACTCTTGTTGATTGTAAAGGAGGTCGGAGTGGGCGTTTCGAGTGTTGATTAAGGTGCGCATGTTGTTGTGCACACCCTGGCGGAATATTGCTGGATCACGGTACTCATATCCTGCAAAAGAGTGGCGGGCCGGCATAAATGCTGCATTACTACCTTCTGGCATTTCATGTGTGGGCAGCGGTCCTCCTGGGTAGGCGCGGCGTGGATCTGATGGCACGAAGCCCTCGACGCGCCGGTACGCTGCACCCTCCGGGGTTTGGTCGCCTCCTCCGTAATGGGATGTTGAAACTCGGTTGACGCCGACGGCCGACGATGGACGGGCTGTGCTGCGTATTTATCAAGAAAGAGTGCACAGCATATATGCCCAATCCCGGTTAGGAAGCGGGATTGCGTCATTATTATGAAGGTAGTAGTATTGCTCTTGATCCTTTCTTACCCAAAGCGGCCTGCCGGAAGTAATCGTACCCTATGATCTCCCGTGGAGTGGTTATGTAAGTGATGGTGGTGTCATCAACTAGCAGGCTGAGATCACTGGCTATTCGTGTGATTAGAGAAGTGCGTTTTATGTCCCCAACTAAGTTGGGAAGCGATAGCCGGTGTTCCACTAACGGTTTAACGGGCGAGACGGGTGTTCTTGTAACAACGGCATATAAGAGTGCCGGCTCGATGTTCTTCTGGTGATGTTGTCTTTTTTCGTGGGAAGAGGGTAAGGGCCATCCATTTATGCAGAAATCTCAAAGTTGGGAGGTGGATGTCATTAGTGCGTGGCCGGTGAAACATGCCCTTTCCAGAGATTTCTTGCCAGAAAATCTCCCTGTTAAAGTCACTCAAGGTGGAGGTTACGTCTATTGGGCAGCTTGATGCGAAGCCTAATGCAGTGCTCAGTTGTTTCCAGGTCATGGTGTATGGTTGACGGAATAACCGGAAGGTTACCCCGTTCCCATCCTCAGTATAATTTAAAGTGCATAGAAACTCTAGAGTAAGAAGTCGGCACCCCCTCTCAGAGGTGTCGTAAAAAGATGACCATCCCAAAGAATTGAAAAATAAAAGTAAACTCCCGGTAAAAATCCCTATATGGTCCATGAATTCGTTATCTAGCATAGGAGTTAATACAAAATCTCTATTTTTCAGTTTTTCATACCGGCTCCTCTCCTCTCCTACTCGTAAATGAAGGTGTACGTCCAAGGTTAGAGTTTTACCTTGGCTAGGTGAGGCCATTGGTGATGGAGAAGCGGTTGGCGATGGTGTCGCTCGGGTGTCAGTGCTCATCGCTTGCCCGGAACTAGCCCGGGAGCGGGATCTGAGAAACCTTCCAAGCATGGTTGGTATTCACTGAAAGAAAATTGGCTAGAGGTTTTTTTTTTTTTTTTTTTTTTTTTTTTTTTTTTTTTGCCGGAAGGGAAGATTATCTCGAGGATTTTTCTCCTCTCTTCCTAGTTTTTTCCTTTCGAGCTCGCTTCTCCTTGGAAACCAGAAATCTGTGTTGCTTGGGATGAGAATGGCGATGGGCTGGCTGCCCCTTTTATAGGGTAAGGAGGAGGAGGCCGATCGGCCTGATAGTGGGGCCGGTCGGCCCCCAAGTGGGTCCCACTCGGGTGCCCTCTCCACCATCTAAACTTTGCTGAAATTCCATGCTAGAATAGTATTTGTTTGGTCAAGTGGAGTCTTCGCTGGTGGAAAATGGATGGAGGGAAAGAAAAGGGAATAAAGAAAGTGGTGATTTGATGTTTTGTCCCTATGACATGTGGGTCCCACTTGTAAGGTTGCATTTTTTTTTGTATTTTTGAAAAAAAAATGAAAAAAAGCGACAAGAGGTAAAAATTATTTTTATGCCACCACGTAAAAGTAATTATACGGGTTTTCTCATAAAAATTATTAATCATGGGGTGTAAATTTTTTTTTTTACGGTGAATGTAAAAGTGCAGGAATTTAAATTGCAGAAAATAAATGCGAGAAATAAAATATTTTTGGATTTTTTGATTTTTACCGAATTACCTGACGGCGAGGGTCCGTAGTTAAGGTCCTCGAACGGGGACCTTCCAATCTTCTAGTCCTCTGGTGCATCCTCCATTGGAGAGGATGGCTCGTCTGGCATCGTCTTCTCTTGATCGATCATGTTCGCATTGGTGGCGAGTTCTGGTCTGGGTTTGAAGGCGAACTTCTCTTCCTTTCCGTTGATCTCAAATGTGATTTCTCCAAATACCGACGCGTTGATGTGAGCGTTGGCGGTGCTTAGGAATGGTCGTCCGAGAATTAGTGAGACCCTGGAGTCTGGGTGCATGTCCAGTACAACGAAGTCAACTGGCACAAAGAACTCCCGGATCCTCACTGGAACATTCTCGGCGATTCCTGACGGGTAACGAACTGATTGATCTGCTAGTTGTAGACACATTGATGTTGGAACCAAGGTAGGGTGCTTGAGTTTGTCGAAGACAACCTTGGGCATCACACTGACACTTGCTCCAAGATCACAGAGTGCATTGTTGAAATATTGATCTCCGATTGAGCACTCTATAGTGGGGCATCCTGGATCCTTTTTCTTGATGGGTAATGTGTTTAGGATTGCCGCACTACACTCTTCTGTTAACTTGATGATCTCTGTGGTTGGTAGCGGTCTCTTTTTGTTCAGGATATCTCTTATGTACTTGGCGTATGTTGGGACCTGCATGGCATCCAGTAGAGGTATATTGACATAAAGCTTTTGGATTACCTCTATGAATTTGCCGAATTGATCATCAATTTGAGGTCTTCTAATTCTTCTTGGATATGGTAGGAAGTTAGTGTCGTGAAAGTCTTGTCCTGTGGGTTCTTGGCGCACAACTTCTTCTACGTCGTCATCCTTATCTTCTGGAATGTTGGCCGGTACTACGGGTGGTGCAGGGGCTGCAGGTGCCGTAGGTTTCCTAGCCGAAGGTCTTACTGCGCCCGTCGGGTATGGTGGATCGGTGGTTTGCTTACCACCTCTCGTTCGGATGTTATGTACCTGCTCATGATTAGTGGCAATAGGCATAGAGCAGACAATTTTGATAATTTTGATTCTAGTTTGATATTAAAAGCAACTTGTTCTTTTATCATAGCAGGAAAAGTTATCCATTTTAGCATTTATATCTTCTAGAATTTTATCATTAGCAACTAACCTTTTAGAGAAACTATCATTAATTTTAACTTGCTCTTCAATTAATTCTCGTAAAGAAGGTTGCTTGAATTTATTACCCGAATTAAAGTTATTACCTGAATACTTACCTGCGTAAGTCGGTCGTGGTTGCGGGTCTTCTCTTTGGGTTGGTGCTGACTTGTGGACCACCAAGCTTGAACTTCTTGAAGCGTTCATGGAGTCTTGTAAAGCTTGTCGATCCTTCTTGTAGTTGGCTCGCTCCTCAAGCCAATTTAGTAGCACGTCCATCCCGGTTGATCTTGCCTTCAGTTCTTCTTGTTCTTCTTGTACTTCTTCACTTTGATGACAAGTATTGGGTGTTCTTCGGGTCCCGGCCTTGATTTTTCGATATTTTGCACATAAGTATGTCGGCTTTTTTCGGTGTGAGTGATAAGAATGATCCTCCGGCCGGTGGCGTCTAGATGCTCTCTTGCTTTTCGATTTAGTCCATGGTAGAATCCTTGTAAGAGCATCCATTCCTCCATTCCATGGTGAGGGCAATCTGATATGTATTCTTGCAAACGTTCCCATGCCTCTGGAATAGATTCTCCCTTCGCTGGCGAAAGTTGGCAATTTTTCCACGTAAGGCATTGGTTTTGCACGTGGGGGAAAAACTTTGCTAGGAATGAGGTAGAACATTTCTCCCATGTGTTTATCTTTTTTGTTCATTGGGGTAGAACCATTGCCTCGCTCTTCCCAATAATGAGAAAGGGAATAAGCGGAGCAGGATCGTGTCCTTGGGAATGTCCTTGATGTTGATGGTGGCGCCTATCTCCATGAAAGTCTGGAGATGAGTGCTTGCATCTTCATGTGTCTTTCCTTCAAACGGGTTAGCTTGCACCATGTTGATGAGGCTTGCCTTGAGCTCAAACTCATGATTGATTGGAAGTGTAGGTCCAGTGCGAATGTTCTTGATGTTTGGAGCAGAGAACTCTCGCAACGTCTTTTCAGGCATGGCTTCAGGACTTGGTGTAGCTTCTTGGGTTGACTTGATTCAGATGATCAATGTGTAGTGAATCACAATCAAACCTGTTAATACCCTGCGAATAAGATAGAAAAAAAAGACAATAAGCGGGTAAATCTGTTTTAGCGAGGGGATGCTAAGTAGCAAAATCCACACTTAGTATTCATCTATCAATAATCAAAAGAATAGCTATCAAAATCGATCCCCGGCAATGGCGCTTTTAAATGCTTGTTGGTATTTGTTATGCTTACAGAGAAATAATTATAGATCCGTTAAAGCGCACGGATATCCAAGTGAGCATTTCACCGGGGAGGGTTTTAAATATCGAATCCACGAGGAAGACATGACAAACAATTCATTTGATTAAAGATAGTGATAGAAGACTAATGAGATTTTGTAGTATTTAGCATATACTTAAACAAGGTGAGCCAATAATAATAATAATAATAATAATAATAAGGTATATGAGACGTAGGTAGAGGTGCACGTGGTGAGCATAGCATAAGATTAATTCCTAGTAAGATTAGGATTGGATTTATGACAAAGGGACAGTTCTTAGGTAGCATACAAAGAATCTACAAAATGTTTAGACAGGCATAGCATAAAATCATATATATATCAAAACCATAAATAAGAATGTGCACCCAAGATTACTTAAGAAAATCAGAACGAAACAAGATAATCCCAAGAACCATTATCGACTAGTCTTATACACGGGGGATGGATTGCAAAGGACTCAATAGTCTTTGTCACCACTACGATCTACCACACGACCCGGCATATAAGGTGAATCCGCTAAGTAAATTATATCTAAGCACCATGCTTACATACTCTCTACTACCTAGCACACACGTGTAATATACTAGGAGCTCTACGAATAAGTGCTTTGAATTATCATGAATAATGATCATATCAAATATGCTATGACTAGAATAAAGTATAAGTAGACTAATTGCATACATAGTAATGAAATAGCACAAAGGTGTATGAGAACAATAATAATATTGATCCATAGTGTAACTTACAGATCGTAACCGGAGCGGATGCTCTCTCTTCTCTAAACTCGACTTTCTATCTAAACTAGGCTCTAGATTAGAGCTATGAATTAGCTATCCTATCTCTTGGTGTCTCCTCTTCTACTCCCTGTCTTGGCTTCTTCTTGATCTCCTTCTTGATGATGACTTGAGGCTTCGGATCAGATTGTTTGAGACAGGGGGAGCCTAGGGTCTATATATATGGGTCTTCTTATGTCTCTTCAAACTTCAACGGGCAATGTGGTACTAATCTTCGTGCTTAACGACGCCCTCGGATCAAACCGACATCAAACAACGGTTTAGATTGCGTCTTAGAGGCGGTGGAGGAAGGTTCCGGAGATGGGGCTTTGCGTGGTCGCCAAGGGAGGCCGACGGCCCCATTATTGCCGATCGCCCGCAGTGGGTCCCACTCCGGGCCCCGCGATGCGTCGCGGGCTTCCGGAGTCTTCTAGATGATGTTTTCTTCGGTGTCAAGTTTCGTTCACGTCGGGAGTAATCCGGAGCCTTCTAGACTTGTTTCGAGTTGGATTGCGTTACGTTACGCCGGTCGTATGACACGCCATTTTCGCTATTTTCTGTTAAGTCCCCTCGCAAATCACAACTTTACCAAAACTCATGGAAATCATTAGTAGAAACCCCTAATAAGGTTATCTAATTATATTTTAGTCCTTTTTTCCATGAATTGTTGATGCATAAAAAAATATGAGTTAGTGAGCATCAACAGGCCCGGGCGCGCCCGTATGCAATCATCTGGCGGCGTCCCCCAAGCAGCGATAGAGAAGGGGACTTTTGGCCAACGGTTCTATTTCGACTTGGAGTCTATATATAGTGGCTTGGCCGGTCATTTGAGGTCTCTCTTGCACATTTCAACAGCCTAACTCATTTGTGAGCTTGTGAGACTCCTCTTCACTCATCTCTTCACTCTAACTTCGATTCTTGAGTGAGATTGAGAGAGATAGAAGTGCATTGCTTGATTGTCTTGCATCTAGAGGCACTTCATCCTTGGAGAAGCAAGGGATCTTGTTTCTCTTGGGAATTTGCTTGGTTCCTAGCGGCTTGGAGCAAGAGGCGGTGTTGAGCTCGATTGGAGCTTGTTCGAGGCCACACCGGTGGTGATTGTGAGGGGTCGTTCCTTACCCCACGGAGATTCGCGAAAGGAGCACTAGTGGATTGCTCGCGGGCTTGTTGGACCCTCTCTTGTGATCGTTTGCTTGAGCTCCCATAGGGGATTTGGCACCGGCCATTAAGCTTAGCATACGTCAAGTGAGTGTGTCGCCACAACGGGGACTTAGCGTGCCGGCAAGCACGTGAACCTCGGTGAAAAAATCATCGTGTCACTTGTTCTTGCTCGTTGGAGATTTCTTGGTGATCACGGTGATTGGCTACAACCTCGACACTACACCGTTGGTATTGTATTCTAGTACCTCTTGCATTACTTTGGGAGTATATCTTGTTAGGGTGCTTAGTGTGAGTAGCTTGTTTAGTTAGCTTAGCCTTGTTAGCTCCTAGTGGTAGAATTAGTTAGTGTATCTTGTCCACCTAGGAGTAACTTAGCAACCTAGCCTTTGAGTGTGTTTAGAGATCATAGAATTGCTAGGAGGCTTGCATAGCTAGCTTGAAGCATTTGCTTATTTGCTACGCCATCTTATTTACTAACCACCTTGCTTAGTGTTGTTTGTAGAATTTTTAATAGGCTATTCACCCCCTCTAGCCATTAGGACCTTTCAAGAACGTGGGCCATTGTCGGCCCGGACATTGTTCGGGCATTCCAGCGCCGTGGGACATGGACTTACGCGACTTCCATCACCTCCTCAACGAGGCATTCCTCGCCCTCCTACAGAAGAACTCCTTCCCGGCCAACGGGACTATCGGCCGATCAGTCCGGTGCACTCCTTCGCAAGCTCTTCGCCAAGTGTTTGGCTCTGCGACTCGCCCCTACATGTCCGAGCTGAGTACGCCAAGAACGGGACGGCCTTCATCGGGAAGAAGAATCCACGAGAACTCCCGTTCCGTCCAGGCGGTTTGCAGATGGCTGCATGCCCAGCCGGGTACCTTCCTTCTGCTCAAAGTTGACCTCGCAAAGGCTTTTCGACTCGGTCTCGTGGCCTTTCTTCTTTGGAGGTCATGAAGCGTGTGGGATTCCCTCTTCATTGGCGGAATTGGATCTCAACATACTGGCCACGGCAACCCACGAGGGTCCTCCTCACGGATGCACAGGTGGCGGATCCTTCATGCGGGGGCCGGCGGCGACCGCTATCACCGTTGCTCTTTGTCATCGTCGGGGAGGTCCTCAATA
Organism: Hyparrhenia diplandra; assembly: GCA_015847255.1. Lineage (NCBI taxonomy): Eukaryota > Viridiplantae > Streptophyta > Magnoliopsida > Poales > Poaceae > Hyparrhenia > Hyparrhenia diplandra. The sequence goes on from JADLZK010001659.1 coordinate 67,586, forward strand.
CTATCATCACGAGGCCGACCGGCATGAGCAGCTTTCACCGCTGCGGAGTGCGGCTGCCAAGCTCGGCCGGTCCACGCGGGCGACCTCGTCATCTTCCTCAATGCATCACCTCTCGGACCTCGCTGCATCGAGAGGACTCCTCGACATTTTCGCTGGAGCGTCCGACCTCTCTACCAATGTCGACAAGTGCTCCCTCAACGCCCATCTATTGCTTCGAGGACCAAATCGCGGCGGGCCTCGCGGGTCTTCCGTGCAAGTTGGGTGCCTTCCCGGCCAAGTATTTGGGCGCTCGCTATCCTCACCCGGCTTACCAAGGCCGACGAGCAACCTATCGTCCGACGCTGCCGCCGCGCGCTTGCCCACCTGGAAGGCCGGCATGCTCACCTCGGCTAGAAGAGTGTCCCTCGCCTAGTCTACCCCCTCGCCATCCCAGTCCACGTATCCATTTGCTGCGCACTCTCCTCTTGGGCGATTAGGGAGATCGACGGAAGAAGACGCAGCGTTCATTTGGACCTGCACCAACTCTGTGGTGGGCGTAAGTGCTTCGCCGCTTGGCCAATTGTCCGCTCTCCTAAGATCTGCCGGGGCTAGGACTCCTGGATCTTAGGGTGCGGTATGCCCCACTGCGTCTGCGCTGGGAATGCTGGCGGCGACGTCTCTCAGATTCGGTCCTTGATCGACCCCGAGGCCCTCGGACGTAAAACAACAACGCCATGTTTAGGGCATTGGTTTACGGGTTGTTGGGGACGGGGCATCAACACGATTCGGGCCGGACTCGGCTACCAGACGCGGTCCCATCCAGCTCACCGCACCCAACCTTTACAGAGCGGTGGGCTATCCGACATTACCGGCGCCAACACGGGCGGCGGTCCTCATCGAGTGTGCAGTGGTCGCCGATAAGATGCTCGGTGTCGAGCTACAGCCGGGACACCGACGGTTCGTCTCGGAAGTGGACGACGAGTGGCGAGTACTCCAGCTCATCGGCCCACCGTGCTTTCTTCATGGGTACTTCTGGCGTACTGGGGGCCAAAGAGCTGTGGGGGACCAAGGCACCGCCGAAGGTCAAGTTCTTCTTCTGGCTGGCACTCCATGGCAGGCTATGGATAGCGGATCGCAGGAGACGACATGGGCTTCAGGCTACGGCGGATTGTGTGCTATGCTGTCAGGAGGATGAGACCTACGACCACCTCCCCGCCCTCCCCCGCATGGTCACTAGGGAGCCGTGGTTCAGCCGCCGCCTAGCGGGACTACAAGATCTTTGCCCGAGATCGGGGACAGACTCGAGACCGGGTGGCTTCGTTCTTCCGAGCGGGTGCCTCAGCCGTTCCGCCCTGGGTTCGACACTCTCGTCTTGCTTGTCACCTGGGAGGTGTGGAAGGAACGGAATAGGCGCACATTCGACAACATCTCTGCCACACCGGTGACCCTCGCCGCAAGGATACAACAACAAGCCGAGGAATGGTGCGTGACGGGCTACCAGTGCTCCGGGCCGCTGCTGACGCCATACGGTAGCGCACACAGTCAACCACGGTCGCAAATTGTTCCCCCTTTTAGTACAACGGTTTCAAGCTGCGCCGTTTAAGCTTCTGATTCGATGTATCTATGTTGCCACTACGTTTGTGGCATCTCGCCAACGAACTAGTGGTTGTAATACCAAACTCTATTTTCCTTAATGCAAAGACGTGTAAGATGCACTTTCGAAATAAATAAATAAATAAATGTGGTTGCGGGTGCACCTCTTACAAGAACCAAAGAACACTCACATGGTTAATGCAACAAGGCGATTTGGTCCCCGTTTCTTGGGGTGCTGGGTTTCATACATGCTGGGCACTATTTTTTTTGCTGGATGTAACTTTTGTTTTTTCGCCTCGGTTTCTTGCTGGCATGTAACATTTTTGTTTTGCTGGTGCTCTAGTTTATTGTTTGCATCTACTTTGCCTTATCTCGCGTTCCTTATGTACTTCGCCTTGCTTGGCGCCCCTTGCTTTGCTTGCATCCGCTACCTTACTTCGATACTTGAGGCCATTTTTTTAATTTTAGCCCTTTTTTTGAAAGAAATTTTAAATTTGACCTGGATCAAACTTAAATTCCAAATCTAACCCTTTTGGCCACGCCACGTATTAACGCTGCGGAACCGCCACGCCATGCATAATGCTTGGCCTGGCGGCCTCGCTTACGTGGCACCGTCACTTGCGTTCCACGCCGACGCTGGTCGGGTCCTGTCGCGCCCCAGATCCGAGCGCAAAGAATCGCCGCCGCCCTGCCGCACAATCGAATCAAGGAATCTGAAGCTGGGGGACATATATATAGTAGAGCTCGAGGGTTGACATTCTGGTTGTTGAAGTGAAGAGACACAAAATTCTCATGAACGGATCGAGCTCATTGTAAGGAACGACGGCCCGTCGTCCCTGGATCACTCGCAGTTGCGGCAATGCCGGCGGTGGCGCACGATGGCCGCGCTCACGAACGAGAAACACGGATGGAACGAGAAACACGAGAGTTTGTTAGCCGCTACGGCACGGCCTCACCAGATGCAATTCATTGATATTTATACCTGCTCATCCTAGATCCCCCGCCACGGTTTGTTGCTACGAGATACGCCGTTATCTTTCCGACGTTCGCGACAAGCACGCGACCACGGTACCGTGGTGAGATGAGCTTTACGGGTGGGATCACGACGCACGGTGTGCATGTCTCCACCAGTGCTGCGATTCTACGCTAAGTACAAAACATGTTCATGCAGCTAATGAACTAACTAATGCACCTTAACATGGATACAATGATCCCGACACGATTACGGGGAGCTGTTGTTCCAACATTCCACCCCCTAATCGTGACGGATACTCACAACACCTAGCTTTGACTCATCTCGATGAACTTGACTCTTCCCAATGGCTTGGTCAAAACATCGCTAACCGTCTATCGGTAATGCTAATGTGCGCACCTCGCTATTCCATCACCGGACATTCTCTCGATATAATGATAACGTGTGTCAATGTGCTTGGTTCGATCATGATACACCGGATTCTTGCTAAGCTCGATTGCAGACTTGCTGTCCATCAGCAACTTGAACTTCTCAATCTTCACACCTGTCAGATCTGAAATGAGCCGACTTCGACCATACTCCTTGGCACGCTGGCCGAGGCGGCTACTAACGTATTCAGCTTCACGGCTTGGACAATTGTGGTAACTCCTTTGTTTTACGGGAACTCCAGTTGACAACATTGTCATTTAGGAAAAACAAAATCCCTCAAGTGCTCTTCCTCTTCTCAAGATCAGGCATGATCCTGCCGGAGTACCCCAACGATTTCGGACCTGAAACGGGTCCTTTTCTCAAACTTGCAACCATAGTCTAGGGTCCCTGCTATGTATCTCACTATCCTCTTAATAGCAGCCCAATGTTCAGAAGTAGGTGATTCCATGAACCTACTCACCATCCCCACAGCAAAAGCCAGGTCAGGCCTAGTGTTCACTAGATATCTCAAACTTCCCACAATGCTTTGGTACTTGGTTACATCTCTGACAAGATCAGGTTTCCCAGTGAAGTAACTTGCAATTCTGCTCCATTGGGGTGTCAACGGGTTGCACCCCTGTCATTCTCTGAGATCAACAATCTTAGCAAAGATATGCTCTCTCGACAGCATTGTAATCGCCCGGGACTTTGCATCACCTCCATGCCCAAATAGTAACTCAACATGCCTAGATCACTCATACTGAATATTTTGCACATTTGCTCCTTGAATTCAGCAATTCTATTCTTGTCAGGACCACAAATAATAAGGTCATCCACATACACCCCAAGCAGCCAGTAAAGAGTCACCACTGCCCTTCTTGTACACAGCATGTTCCTCTTGGCTTCTGACAAAACCCATCTTGTGCAACTCATGATCCAACTTGGCATTCCAGGCCCTAGATGCCTGTTTTAGCCCATAAAGAGCCTTTCTCAGCTTCATCACCTTGCCTGGATATTTGGGGTTCTCAAAACCTGGAGGTTGATGGACATATACCTCTTCTAACAGGTCTCCATTGAGAAATGCAGATTTAACATCCATATTATGCACTTCCCATTCACCTTGAGTAGCTAAGGCCGGGATCAATCTTCTTGCTTTCGATCTTGCAACCGAGCAAAGACCTCCTCATAGTCCACCCCCCGCTCTCGAGCATATCCTTTTTTTGCCACTAATCTTGCTTTATACTTCACAACATTCCCTCCCGGATCCTCTTGACTTTTATATACCCATTTCGCACCAATTGCCTTGTGTCCCTTAGGAAGATCAAGATAGCTCCATGTATTATTCTCCCCGATAGACAAACAGCTCATTCTCCATAGCATCTATCCAAAGATTGTTCTTCTAGTGCCTCATCCACGCCCAAAGGCTCATCGCCAGACCAACATACATAGGCCACTGTACTCATAGTCATCCATCTCCTCGGTGTGGTCAAACAGATCAGAGAGTGTTCTGAACCTTGGTGTTCTTTCTTCTGAACTCGCCCAAACCATTACTTGGAGGTGTTGCAAATTGGGACGTGTGGTGTTTGCACCGAAGTTTTGGATCGTGGTGTTGCCTCTCGTGAGGCCACACCACTATGTTGCCCAGATGCCTCCCCACTGTCTCTCGCGGCAGCATCATCACCATTGTCACCTATTGCCGGATTTTCGTCGGGCTCATGGTGCACAACAAAACTATCACCGGTCCACAGCACAACCGACTCTGCTGATCCATCCCAATTCCGTGGCTGTCCTTCATCAAAAACCACATCTCTACTAATCACAAGACGACCAAGAGCGGGATCAAAGAACCTATACCCCTTTGTGCCCGATTCATAACCGATAAACACCATTTTGGACGATCCGTCGGACGGCTTTCTTCGGACTGGACCAACATGCTTGACAAAACCCACACAACCAAAGATTTTTAGGTGATCAACTCTTGGTTTCTTACCATGCCACGCCTCATAAGGAGTTCTGTCGTTCAGTGCCTTGGTGGGTGACCTGTTCAACAGATATACAGCAGTAGACACTGCTTCTCCCCAGAAAACTGGTGGTACCTGCATGATTTTCAGAAGACACCGAGCCATTTCCACTACTGATTGATTTCTTCTCCACTACCCCCGTTCTACCGAGGAGTACAAGGAGTGGTAGTATAGTGCTTGATGCCTCCTTTCTGAACAAAAATACGAGAACAGATGAGAGGTAAACTCCCCCCCTCAATCTGTTCTCGGTGCCTTCACTCGACCATCAGACTCAGCTTCAGCTCTTAACTTGAATTTTTTAAAACAGTCAAGGGCTTGATCCTTCGACTTGAGCAACTCAACCCACATGTACCTGCTGTGATCATCAACCACTAGCAGAAAGTAGGAGGCACCACCTAGAGTCTTAGGTGTGATGTGCCCACATAAGTCCGCATGTACAAGCTCTAGGCAATTTTCTCGCTCTGAAACTTGAAACTTTAGGAAAAGGTTTTTACGTGTTGTTTTCCCGTAACACAACCATCACAAACTTGCTCCACTCTTTTAACAACCGGCAACCCAACCACCATTTTTCTCCCACCAAGTTCATTCAAACTTCTAAAATTCAGGTGGCCCATCCTGGCGTGCCATTGCCAGTCTTTGTTATCGAGTTTGCTAACGTATTATACTGGTGAGGTAAGATTGAAATTTACAAGATTGTACAACTTCTTAGCATTTCTTGGAGCAGCTATCAACAAAGTGACTTATCATGATCAAAGACACACAACTTCCCATCACCCAAGGTTGCTTTCAGGCCATTTGCTTCTAATTGACCTGACCGACAATATTACTTTTCGTTTTGGAATATAGTAAACATTTGTCCGATTACCTTATGTTGCCGATGACGACCCCCGCATCACCACCGAAAGCCAATTCCTTGAATCTCCACCCGAGATCCATCACCAAAACGCGACTGTTCCACCTTAACGTCTTCATTCAAATGTGAGAAGGCCGACCGGTGCCGGTCATATGATTGCCGGCACCGGTATCCAATACCCAAACTCCATCTAGACAGTCCTCGGGCACCACATTCTCTGTCCGATGCACCCTCTCCTTTGGTCCATGCATCGATTGCACGTGGCGGCCAGTAGTGCACCACCATGGTCACCCCTCCAACAAAGAACGTTCACTTCGGGCCGTTTCGCTTCCTTCTTCTCCTTCTTCCGGACGTTTACAGTCCTCCGCCCCAAAGGGCCATAGATGCCACAATTCGGCACCGGCCCTTCCTCCTAGGTGTCCCCATCGATGTCAACTTGACCTCGATCCGGAGCACCACCCTCCGGACACACCGCCTTGCCCTTTGAGGTTCCAAAGACCGGACTTGCCTCCACCATGCTTGTGGAAACAATGCTTGTGCTTCTCAAGCCAATCATCCCTGCAAGTAGGAGACGGCCCGACTTTATCGACAACTGCTCGACCTTGTCATCAAGACGATCATCAAGTGGCACGTAGCTTGCCGATTAGCTCTTCCACCGTCAACTTCTTCAAATCACAGAACATTTCAATGGACACCACCAACTGTGTGAATCTCGGTGGCACCACACGCAAGAACTTTTTCACCACACAAACATCCTCGATCTCCTCCCCTAGGGTTTTGAGGTTTCCGACGAGATTGGTAATTCTCATCCCAAAATCATCGACTGACTCCCCCTCCTTGAACTGAATGTTCTCAAATTCTTTCAAGAGTTTCTGGGCATTCACCTCTTTTACACGATCGGCTCCTATTCGCATGGTCTTCACCGCCGCCCATGCTTCCTTCACGGTCGTCTTCCTCCCCAACGCCTGCCACATCTCCTTCGGGACTGAACGCAGAAGAGCGCTCATCGCCTGTCGATCTTGTGCACGCTTGACGTTGGTACCCGGGTCGATCACCCCCCAGATCTCCAAAGCCTCGTAATTGCACTGCATCAACATCGCCCATTCGGTGTAGTTGTCCGCGGGTCGCATCGCCACATGAGAGAACTCTCCTTCACGCCGGTGCCCGAAGACGATCCGCGTCCATGGTGTTCGACGGCAGATGGCGACGCAGCTCTTGACCTTCTTGTGTTCCCGCTCAATGGATGGACTACTGAGTCCACCGGATCTCTCAACACACAGCTCTGATACCAGAATGTAAGGAACGACGGCTCGTCGTCCTTGGATCACTCAGTTGCCGGCGATGCCCGGCGGTGCGCACGGTGGCCGCGCTCACGAACGAGAAACACAGATGGAACGAGAAACACGAGAGTTTGTTAGCTGCTACGGCGCAGCCTCACCAGATGCAATTCATTGATATTTATACCTGCTCATCCTAGATCCCCGCCACGGTTTGTTGCTGCGAGATACGCCGTTATCTTTCCGACGTTCACGCGACAAGCACGGCACACAAGCCGTGGCGAGATGAGCTTCCTGGGTGCGGTCACGACGCACGGTGTGCATGTCTCCACCAGTGCTCGCGATTCTACGCTAAGTACAAAACATGTTCATGCAGCTAATGAACTAACTAATGCACCTTAACATGGATACAATGATCCTGACACGATTACAGGAGCTGCTGTTCCAACACTCATATCGATTTGGGAAAATGCATGGTCTATATACACATCTCCGAGAGCCTTCTGGATGGACGAATCTTGACACCTATAGCAACAATTGACGGCAGATTAATACACATAAGCGACCTATACAAACAAAATATTCCGATCAACTCACGTTGGAATGCAGTGGGAAACAGAACAAACAAGGGATTCCAGCTACGAGTGCATGAAAGCATTACAAGAGAAAGGAATTTCGTAGAGTAGTCTCCATCCCTAGATCTTGTTTTGCTTAAATACAAGCTAGAATCCGGAAGCAGACACAGATCGTGTGCCCCGTCTTCGATTCAATAGTTAGCTACGTAGCATTTTCAGAGGTAAGTTCTCACAGTAGCAGTAGCAAATGGTAACTGAATGTTAACGGTAAATCTGCCTGTATTGGCCTGCTGAAGTAGATTTCATTTACCGATTCAGGCTAACAGTATTGCTTTTTTTGTCGATTCCGCAGCTCATTTTCTGCGGTGTTGTACAATCATCAGTGTTCACTATGGGCATGTGCTTGTCCACAAGAAGGTGACAGTATTGTTGTCTCTTGTTTTCAGCTCTATTGGTGTGGTGTCAGAAAGCAGAGATCGCAACACGCTTAGCGAAATGTGGTGTTGTTTCTGAAATTCCAGAATCATAGAGACAGGTTGAGGCAGCGGGTTACCATGGGCATAGCTCTTCTTGTGTAGGTGATGGCCGCGGAAGGCATATTCGAGGGGTTCCTCAATCTGTCAGATAGTCCGCACTGTCAGCATCAATGGCCATCTTGTCATGTAGATCCTGGTAATCTGGCGGGAGATAGTGCCACTGATCGCGCCGGCACACCGGGCACGTCGACGCCATGTGGAACCATGCGGCGATGCACCGGCGGTGGAAGCTGTGCGTGCAACCCGGCAGGTCCGTCACGTCGTCCGCTTCCCGCGACATCTCCTCGAAGCAGATGGAGCACGACGACGGCGCGTCGCCGTTCACGCCCTCGGACCGCCGTCTTTCTCGTCGCACGCCAGTAGCAGCGCCTCGGGCTCGGAGTAGATGAACTCGAAGCGGACGCAGGTGTCAACGACCCCCTCCAACGTGCCGCCGACGGCGCCGCGGCGGCGGCGAAGCGCCTCGACGGCGACGGCGCGCTCGACGCCCACGGGCACGGCCTTGTCCCAGCACTCCGGGGTCAGGCGGCGGTACTCCTCCTCCCTCCTGAGGCTGCGCTTGATCGCGTCGCCGATGAGGCGGCGGCAGTCGTCGCCGCACCGCCTCCGCTTGTACGTAGGCGGCGGACCAGCCGTCGTCCAGGGCCACTGGGCCAGGCATATCTCCCTGCTCAGGAACTTGGGACGGCGGACCCGCCCGGTACGGCCCCCGATCCCGAGCCACGTGTGGCACTCCACCATTGCCGGGCGCAGCACCAGGTCGACCCGCGACCCACAGACGCCGGGCGGCTGGAACTCTGCGTACGACTCCACGTCGACCAGCGTCGTGTCGGACGTGATCGACACCATGTTTGGCATGGGCGGTTCCGGTTCCTCGTCCATTGCTTGCACGCGAGACGCGGCGAGCTTGGCTGCCTGTGCGAGATGCGGCGTCACGGATGCTATTGCACGGCGGAGTACATATGTAACTAACGCGTAACGAGTCAATAACGGATTCCGATTCGAGTTGCCAAACGGTTGGACGGAGCCCGTGAGGAATTCTGTTTCTTTTGGTGAATCCGACACGATCTCATGCCGGGTCGAATCCGACGCTATGAGTGCCATACTCACAAGGAAAATGAGAATAAACAAATATACGATCCGATTGCACACCCTTCCATATAGGTTTTAGGTGCTTGTTGTTGAGACCATGAAACCGATTTGACGTCCTGCGACTCGGGACGCCGGCGCCGCGTCGTGTCCAGAACGTATGTGCGAGATACCTCTTTACTCCCTCCGTTCCAGAAAAAAAAACATGTAATTCTCACATCCCAAGAAATCAAAAATTATAAGCTTTTGACTAAAATTATATCATAAAATACCAAGGCTTATGAGACAAATTAAGTACCGTTAGATTAGTTATGAAATATATTTTTATAATAAATTTATTTTGAGGTATAAATCCTAATACTTTATAAACTTGGTTAAAGTTGACGAACTTTGACTAGTAAGCTTCCCACAATTGCATATCTTTAGAAACGGAGGGAGTACTTTCTCCGATTCGATTACGCCAAGTCTCAATACGGTGTTCGTATGATTAGCAAGTTTGATGGTTACTCTAGAGTCTTTTTAGGTCTCGAGTTAGCAAGTTTGATGGTTACTCTAGAGTCTTTTTAGGTCTAGAGTCTTCGTATGTTAGTGTCATAGGTTAGTCATGTACAGGAGGCCAGTGCAAACTAATAGCAACTGGTTAGGTCCTTGTGGTGGAGCTTGCCCACCAATGGCGGAGCCAAGCTGGCAGGGGCCATGCCCCCCCCAACGTGAGCAAAACTAGCGACCCGACCCGTCCCGTGGGCCCGGCCAGAGCCCAACGGGTTTTGGCCCGCCCCGAACCTCACCGGATAGGACCCGAAAGGAGATCTTGAAGCCCGATAAAAAATTTTCCTTGGTTCGAACCCGCCCGAAATACATTTTTAGCTATTTTGTAGTGTAAAATGTGCGGCCAGCCCGCCCAAGTCGTCAGCCGGCCGAAAAAGCTAGGCCCGACTTGCCCAGTGGGACGTCATGGGTAGGATTTTTTCGCCCGAAATAACCGGGTTTTGGCCCGCCCTAACCCCCTGCCTCGCCCAAAAATGTTCAGGTATGCATCACAATAAATTCTTTTATGGAACATATAATTTAATAATTTAAATTAGAAAAATATAATGAAAGCTTTTGTCATATATTTTTTATGACTTCTCTAAAACAAAATCACACAAATTCGTATTTCATCTTTGGTCTTTGGTCCTTTACGATTAATTCCGGTTTTTTGCGCCACGTCGTTTGCCATGGAAAGAATAGTGTGCATGGTTAAATCAGTACTAAAATCCAAGCAAATAATATACAATCAGTTCTTATATGGTTGACCGCCCCTTATGCATAATTTCTGGCTCCGCCACTGCTGCCCGCATCCGGTTCATAATCCTTGACTTGGCACAGGTACTCACGTTTTCCTGGATTTATTCTAAAAATTTTCGACGTACTCCCTCCGTCCCTAAAAGGTTGTCACTACGCTTCCAGAGAAACAAATGCCGGCAATTATGTATTAAAATATATAAATATTTATGCTAAGTAATTAGCATCATCGGAAAAATCTTTAACTCTAGTTTTTAACAAATTTATTTGAAGATTTAAATGTTGCACTTTTTTCTATAAATCAAGTCAAACTTTGCACGCATCCCACGGCGACATCCTTTTTAGGGGGACGGAGGGAGTATGCTTTAAGTGTAAGCGGCGTTCTTCTCGACAACGAGGCGCCAATGGTGACTCAGAAATCTCCAAATGTGTCAGCTTAGTTATTCGAAAGTGCTCATAGAGATAGGGTGTTTGCATAACTGTATGCATATGTATGAGTGCGTGTGCGATGAGTGCGTGTGCGTGTTGTGAATATATGATTGTGTAATTGAAAAAAAAAGGTATGCCCAGTTAGTGCAGAGCCATTATGGCATAAATAACTTTTCTATATCCAAACTTAAGTAACATTTTTTTTTTCTAAAAACTGGAGTAATTAAATAGAATACATTCAATAAAAAGTACATTTATATAGTATTCAAATTTTCTGTCTAAGCGCCGACTAAAAAACATTTATAGAGTTTTTTATTTTTTCCCAAGTGGGCCGAGTTTATGCATCCTAGCGATCTACCTGCCCCTTGTCTGGGATTTATGTTCCTGATTTGGGAGTTCAGAGTGCGAAATAATGACCACCCAGACTATGGGATAGTTTAAGGGAGAATTAGGAATTTGGTCTAAAAAAAAAGGTGTGTTTAGAAATCAGGACCCATTTTGTTTGAATTTGGGAATGAAGCCTCAAAATAAAATTCGTTTAAGAATCAGGACTTTCATTAGGTCTGAGATAATTCCGTTAGTTGGACACTGTAGCACGAGCGAAAAACTTTGCCCTTGCCCCTCATGTTTAGAAATTCATAATAACTAGAGTTTGGTAACTCCAATTTTGATAAACCAAATTTTATTGTGCTCCTTAATATGTCTATTTTTTTATTTAAAATATAAAAGTGGCCATGTGTTATTAAAAATAACAATATGATGGATTGATCTTGATTCGGTGTATTTTACCTTCGTGGATAATCGAGGTCGTTACACATCGTGTCATGCAGATCCTGGTAATCTGGCGGGAGATAATCCAACTGATCGCACCGGCAAACCGGGCACGTTGAGGCCTTGTGGAACCACGCGGTGATGCACCCGCGGTGGAAACTGTGCGTGCAACCCGGCAGGTCCGTCACATCGTCCGCTTCCCGCGACATCTCGTCGAAGCAGATGGAGCACGATGGCGCCTTGTCGTTCCCGCTCCTCCGGCCACCGCCGTCTTTCTCGTCACACGCCAGCAGCAGCGCCTGGATCTCGGAGTAGATGAACTCGAAGCGGACGCTGATGTCAACCGTCGCCTCCAACGTGCGGCCGCCGCCGCCGAGGCGAAGCGCCTCGATGGCGATGGTGCGCTCGAGGCCCACGGGCACGGCCTGGTCCCAGTAAGCCAGGGTGTTCAGGCAGCGATACTCCTCCACCTTCCTGAGGCTGTGCTTGATCGCTTCGCCGATGAGGCGGCGGCAGTCGCCGCCGCTCGGCAGGTCGTCGGGCCCGCCGTCGTCTAGGGCCAACCATACCTTCCTGAACCGGGGCCTGGGATCGCGGGCCCGCCCGGTACGGCCCCCCGATCTCGAGCCACGTGTGGCACTCCGTCATTGACAGGCGCAGCATCAGCTCGACCCGCGGCACACGGTTGCCGGGCCCGGGCGGCCGCCGGCCGGACCTTCACGTCGACCCGCGTCGTGTCGGACGTGATGTTCACCACGTTTGGCATGGGAAGTTCCAGTTCCTCGTCCATTGCTTGCACGCGAGATGCAGATGCGGCACCTTGAACTGCGGCGAGCTTGGCTGCCTGTGCGAGATGCGGCCACTGGTCACGGCTGCTATATATTGCGCCGGGGTATATAACGAATCAACAACGGATTCCGATTCCCAGTTACCAAACAGTTTGGCGGAGCCCGAGAGGAATTCTGTTTCTTTTGGTGAATCCGACACGCTCTCGTGGCAGGTTCTCCTTCTCACTTTGTTGTTGAAGTTTTTTCACTAGATATATATCCGTGCGTTGCATGGGAGCCACGACTCTTTTGCCACACCTACGACAACAAATTTGATCATTTTTTAGAAAATAATACAAAGTTAATAAACGATTCCGTATTAGAAACTCTAAACTATTTTAAATATACTCAGGTCTTCGTTATTTTTCCTTTGTTCTTTTCTTTACTAGCAAATTTGCTTGTGCGATGCAACGGAGAAAAAAATCAAATATTTATGAAAAACAAGGATGAAACCGTATTTGTATTTGATCTTTTTGATAACACTAGTTAAACGCCCGTGCGTTGCTACGGGATAATAAAATTTTATATAAAAAACATAGATCGCATGATAAGGTAACAATACCATAAAATTAAACAATGATATTAAAGTGACATTTAATTCAAACAAGTTTTCTTGAAAGTAACACATTTAATCATGGATATTGCGGGTTTGTAAACTCTATTTTATGGCCTTTCTGTACTGCGGGTAGATAATGTTTTATATCGGCTGGAAGAAATCTTCGATATCCATTTATTTCATGCGTCAATAAATCCACAAGTTCCAACACATCTTCGTACTATCTTGTACACATGAGACATAACACCTCCTATTAGAGTCTGATAACACATTTAGAACTACCTAGGAATATCAACAAATATGGTGTTAGTTAAATAATATTTGTATAATATAAAATATATTAAAAATTATAGTTTTAATTACCCGTGCATTGCTACGGGATAGCTAAGCTTTTATATTAAAAACACAGAATCGTATGATAAGATAATAATACTATAAAATTAAATATAAACATTAAAGTGACATTTTTAATTTAAAAAGCAAAGTTCGTGAAATTAACAATCATGGAGACAACGGCATCACAAGCTCACAAACTCTATTGCATAGAATGGAGAGTGAAATATCCATTTATCTCTACTTCTCCAGCTTCTTGTCCCACTCCTATGGGCAACAACCACAACAGCGCCCAACCGAACAAAACAAATCCTGGCTTCTCGACTCACGAGTTGATGATATTGGTCGCCAGCTCGCTCCATAATATGCTCCACTGATAGTCGAGGGCTGACTGTTGCTGCAAAAGGAGACCACTTTTTAGAACATCTTGTTATTGATGCTTGCACTGTAGCCGCTACCTTTAAGCAAGTGTTTTGAATTATTAGTTCAGAATTAAACGGTACAAATGACCAAGTTTACTGTTAAGGTGAATGATTGCAGAAGATCTTAATATAAAGGTTTAGCATGATCTGTATTATCATGTCATTCCATTGCAATTAATAAGCACTGAATATCACCTTACAAGCAAAGAAAGAGAGAGTTGTCATTATAGTGAAATGAAGAGGATGAGAAAAAAGAGAGATCAGAGATGAACCTGGAGCTAGGAACATCTAAACAAACTTGGGAAATATGTAGAGCTGCTCACCTCCTGAATTGTTCTATAAAAAAATTGACATCAATAAGCGACATGGAAACACGTGGAAATTCAACCAAAGACCAACATGCTATGTCAGAAAGCTCTAGAATTGTTAGATCAACGATTTTCAGGATCACAACGGCAATGAGATCTAAAATGGTAACACGGGAAACAAAGTAGTATGGCAATTCTAGTTTGTTACAAAGACCATTATATTTTTAGCAACAAGTATATGTTCTTCATTAATAATTAAATGGGATCTTCAGTCAAGTCACAAACATCAGGGCATGGATGTAGATACACCTGTCTTGATTTCCACTTGTAATTCCTGAGTCTCTACCTACAGTAAAAACTAACTAATTATTAGGCCAGAACCACATAAAAGATAGGACGTATAATTTTCAGTTAATCCTAGCATTCACAGGTTCTCACATCTTTTTTTAGATAATGGATAATAAAATCCGGCCTCTACATCCAAGGATGTACACAGCCCATTATTACAAAGTTTGGAGGAAAAAAACACAGGAGCAAGCCAAACGTCTGTAACAAAGACATTGTTACTAAACTAAACGGAAAATATGCTTCCACCCTCTATTGGAAATTTCTAGAGCAATGATCTCCAGTTGTTTGCTCAATGCAACGAGGGTGTCCTTTGCTTGCTCAGCACGCTGCAACTGGGCCCAGAAGCGCATCCAATAAGCTCCCCTGAAGATAACCTGCATAATAGAGTTAGATTTCATTTTTTAAAAAATCGTATCATTACGACATCTCCAGATGGCCCAGAATAAAGCTGCCACCCCAACCCAAATCAAAGGCTTGGAATCTTTATGTTGATTATGAAGCCAACTACCAAACATATGGTTAATAGAAATAGGTTGGGTAAGATTAGTAGCATAGAAAATAATCCTCCAAATCATCTTGGCAAAAGGGCAAAAAAAAAAAGAGGTGTTGGATAGACTCATTCAAATTACAACACTCACATTTTGACTCCCTTTCCAATTTTTCCTAGCAAGGTTATCCTTTGTCAAAATGACACCTCTTTGGACAAACCAGAGGAAAATTTTAATCTTCAGAGGTATTTTCCATTTCCAGATTCGTTTATGTTGGAAAGGTGGATTTGTATTTATAGCATCAAGATACATAGATCGAACGGAGAAAATTCGGACACTGGATAAAGACCATCTAAAAAGTCTTTACCATCCACCAAAGCCACATTCGAAACTTGGGCTACCAGAATAAGCCACTTTCGAGAAAGATTATTATTCACCAATGATCTCCTAAATGAAATATTAGGAGGGTTAGAGGATAAAACTTTGAAACCGTTGCATGTCGATCCCTTGCTATACTAAATAAGTTTGGGTATCTAAGCTTGAGGGGCTTATCACCTAACCAAGTGTCTTCCCAGAACCTTGTATTATTTCCATCTTTAATTAGGAAACAACCTTTATCAAGCACTTCATCTTTAATATGCATGAGGCCTCTCAGAAGTGAGAGTCATTAGGTTTGGCTGACACTTGGGTTAGGGTCTTGGAATTTAAATATTTATTCCTTAACAAGGATTGCCATGTACCATCAGTGTTTATAAGATTGACGATCCATTTGGCTAGTAAACATCTGTTATGCGGTATAAATCTATAATTCCAAGACCACCTTGATCCTTAGGGCGACATAGGATGTCCCACTTAGCTAGTCTATATTTATGATTTCTGTAGACCCTTGCCGGAAGAATCTTGATCTGAATTTATCAAGATTTTTTTGAGGACTCCTTTGGGGATCTCAAAAAAAGGACATCATAAACATAGGGGAGACTACTCAAGGCAGAGTTTAACAAAACAAGTCTTCCCCATAGGATAGGTATTTTGCTTTCCAACAAGAGAGTTTTTGTTCAAAACGTTCTTCTATTTTCCTCCATTCAGAATTAAGGAGTTGTCTATGGTGCATGGGGATACCTAAGTATCACGAAAGGATATACCCCGTATTACAACCAAAGAGTGTAGTATAATAAGGTTCCATCTCTTTGGTTGCACCATAACAGAATATTT
The DNA here is from genome assembly GCA_015847255.1 of Hyparrhenia diplandra. Classification (NCBI taxonomy): domain Eukaryota; kingdom Viridiplantae; phylum Streptophyta; class Magnoliopsida; order Poales; family Poaceae; genus Hyparrhenia; species Hyparrhenia diplandra. Next base: position 83,868 of record JADLZK010001659.1, read on the forward strand.
CACTCTTGTGGAAGTTAATCTTAAGTCAGGACAATTGTTCAAAAACGGTAAGCAAAAGTTTCAGATTTTTTGCTTGCTCGGATCGTGGTCTAAAAAGATAATGGTATCATCGGCATATTGTAAAATAGATAAACCATCATCAATTAGGTGTGGGATAATCCCTCCTATTTGTCCATCGGCTTTTGCTCTGTTGATGAGAAGAGCTAGCATATCAGCAACGATGTTAAACAAAATAGGTGACATAGGATCCCCTTGTCTAAGGCCACGTTTGTCTGCGAAAGTAGGGACCTATGTCATCATTGACTTTAACCCCCACACTACCTCCTGTGACCATATTTTGAACCCATCTACACCATTTGGGGGAGAACCCCTTCATGCGTAGAGTTTGTTGAAGGAAGGACCATTTAACCTTGTCATAGGCCTTTTCAAAATCAATTTTGAGAATGATGCCATTCCTTTTCTTAGTATGTAGCTCATGGATAGTTTAGGTGTAGAATAACTACTCCTTCCATGATATTTCGCCCGGGCATAAATGTCGCCTGCGTAGTGGTCGGGCTAACTACAGTGTTAGCTACTTTATTCAGTCTGTTAGTTCCAACTTTTGTGAAAATTTTGAAACTAACATTAAGGACACAAATTGGTCGATATTGCTGAATTGTAGTAGCGTTTTGGGTTTTAGGGATAAGGGAGATAATTCCAAAGTTGAGACTAAAAAGATCTAGACTCTCATTATGGAATTCCTGAAAGATGGACATAAGATCGTCCTTGATCACCCCCCAAAAAACCTGGTAGAATTCGGCAGGAAAACCATCAGGTCCAGGAGCTTTGTTATGTTCCATTTGGAAAATGGCCTCCCTCACCTCAGATTCAGTGAAGTCAGCTATAAGAATATCATTTTCCTCCTGGGTCACTTGTGGAATATCTATAAAATGATCTTCCATCAAAGTTATTTGGGTTTGCTCCGGTGGACCGAACAGATTTTTATAATAGTTTGTAATGTGGCTTTTAAGACGGTCATCACCAATAACAACACCTTGATTATCTTCAAGTCTAAAAATATGTTGTTTTCGGTGTTTCCCATTGGCCACTAAGTGAAAGAACCTAGTGTTAGCATCACCCTCTAATAAGGATTTCACCTTGGCTCTCTCATACCATTTAAGTTCCTCTTCCCTCAAAAGAGAAACTAAGCGCCCTTTTAAGTATTGCTTGAGATTGATCTCTTGATCAGAAAGACCATTAGTCTCAGCCTTTTTATCTAAACCATTTAAAAGTTCTAAAAGGGTCTTCTTTTCTTTCTTATAGGTTCCTGCAGTATTTGCAGCCCACCCTCTAAGATCTTTGTCTTAGTTTGCGGATTTTAGCTTGCCGCGCTCTAAAGGGTTGGATCGAAGTTTGGATTGCCAAACATTTGCAACCATTTCATAAAACCCTTCCCTTAATAGCCATCCCCTTTCAAATCTAAAGGGTCTAGACATGGTCTGGTGGGTAGAAGCACCAGTGCTAAAAACCCGGAGGAGTGTGATCGAGATATTCCGATCTCGGATCAACTACGGTTAGAGGGAATTGAAGCTCCCAATCCATACTAACTAAGACACGATCAAGTTTTTCAAAAGTTGGGTTATCCCCGGGTCCAGCCCAAGTATATTGGCGACCTGACATAGTAATTTCTCTGAGATCCAGAGATTCAATGACCGCATTAAAAAGATTCGGCCATTTAGGGTCAAAGTCCCCACTACTTTTATCGTCAGGACTACGCATTATATTAAAATCCCCACCTATAATATAAGGGAGACTTTCTTTGGAACAAGTGTTAGCCAATTCGGCTAGAAAAGCACTCTTGTTATGATATTGTGCTGGTCCATAAATAGAATAGAGGACAAATTTGAAATCATTAGATTTATATCGCAAAGTGAATTTGACATAAAAATCTCCTTCGTCAATGGCTCGATGTCAAAAATAGGCAGTCGGCTCGAGTAAAATACCCCAGGACCTACCATGAGGAGCCATAGCATGCCAAAGGAAGTCACGCCCTCCACTAAAATTTTTGAGGACATGATCAGGGAAATCGTCACGACCAGTCTCAGAGAGGGCAATAAAATTAATCTGCTCCTCTCTAACTAATTCTGCCAGAAAACGGTGTTTAGCCAAGTCTGCAAGACCTCTGCTATTCCAAAAAACTCCTTTCATTTTAAAACTTTGGAAGGAGTTTTTGGCTTTTTCGGAGACTTGGTCTTGTTATATTTTTTTTTCTACGCCTGATTGGGGACAGATCTAAAAATATGATCATTCTCCGACATCAGAGAGTTCTCTTTTGAAATCCCACAAAAGTGGTCGAGAACAGAATCAAGGCGCTCATCTTTTTCATCATCGCTATTAAAATTAGAAAATCTAGTTTTTGATTTCTTGGGATTAGCAGAAAGAACTAATCTATCAACCTCTAGATTTTTAATAGCAACAACATCACAGGAATTAAGGTCGATGCCTACCCTACCAAGTTTTGAAATAATAGCAGAATCGGAAAAGCTAATAAAAGAGTTACCTGACGATTCAAGATTCTTTTTCTTCGCCATCCGTTCCGTCTTGCATAGGGTATGCTCGTCCGCCTTCGTTGCGTTCCTCTGGCTCCGTCGGAGTTGAGTTGTAGGGGCCACCGCCCCCAACTTCACTGAGGGAACCGCGTGCTGGAGTAAGTCGAGGTCGACTCCAGCACTTGGCTCCTTCCCTGCCGCAGTGGACTGCTTGACGATGGCAGCATCCTCAACCATCAAGGCCACCGAGCCACCACCAGTCCCATCCGGGAGGGCAGTAGGCGGGGATAACTGCATCCCCTCGACAACGTCACCAGGGCCGGCCGAGGGGGATCGCAGCGCCTCGGTGCCAAGCAGACGAAGTGTAGAAGACTCGTGAAGGCCAGCATCATTTGCCGGTGCGTCCACCGACGCCACACCCTGTACAGCTAGGGCCTTGACAGCAGCTGCCGGAATAGTCGCCAACGACTCCACCTCCTGTCCGTCAGCAAGGATAGTAGATGCGTCTCCAGCCCAGGTCGACGTGACAGCAACAGCCAGCACGTCATCATGAGTCAGGTCCTGATCGCCAGCCTGTACAAAAGCCGACTCCAGATCCTGTTCGACATCTTGCACAGCAGCAGTCGCTTGGAGCCCCTGTTCGCCGATGGCACCACCAACGTGCTGCATGGGAGCAGCAACGACGTGCTGCATGGGAGCACCAACAACTTGCTGCATGGGAGCAGCATGCTGCATGTGAGCAGCAACGACGTGCTGCATGGGAGCACCAACAACTTGTTGCATGGGAGCAGCACCAGTCGGCTCAAGATGCCCCTGTTCACCATGGACCTCGATGCCGGTCACAGCAGCAGGCGTTATCACTGCAGATGGCCCGAACAATGAGCAGTCTTCCATTGTTAGTTTCTCAACGGCATCTAGGTCGTCATCCCCGATAGCAGCAACATCTAGGACAGCAGGAACCACAAGGTCACCACCGTTAGGTAGTGCCTCGACATCTCCTGGTATCACCACGTCGGCCTCAGTGAAGCCAACACCCGCTTCACCACTAATCGCCACCGCAGCGGCCTGCGCAAAAAAAGCCTCCTCTAACTCAAGTAAATCACCAGCTCCAGTCGGCTCACCATCATAGGAGAGCAAATGTGCACACCCCACTAAAGGAGAAGACAAGTCTTGGGTCATCCACAACTGATTTCCCAACCCCTTATCAGCCAAAAAATTGCTTATTTCTTCAAAAAGGTGTCTCCATCCATGGTAGCTTGATTGGAGGTTCCACCACTCGACAGTGAAGGGAAAGTACCACCGGCAGCTGAAGAGGAGCTGCCCTTTTCGGAAATTTAGGCGCTCCTTCACCATCTGCTTCTTCCATCTCCCGATCACCATCGGGATCTTTATCATCATCTCCCAGGAGATCGTCATCATCCGGATTAATTGGAGGCTCTTCTTCATCAGGTGTGAAATAAAGGCGAAAGAGTTCTCCCTTGACACAAACATCTCCAAACGGTGGGATTTTTTCAAATCAACAACCGCCACCAAAATTCGGATATCTCCCTGTCCCCGCCTAAGGTGATACATATCCACCTTTTAGGTTGAGCCAATCATTGTGCCAACCGCCACAACTGAAGGAATGACCGAAGAGGACGAGGAACATTTGTGACTGTCACCCAAACCTTTTCTAGCACTTTGATAGGCTTAACATCATCGATGTATTCTTTAAATAGGAGGGTACCTTCCTTGTTCTTCGTCGTGATCGTATGAATTTCAACCATCCGATCCAACTCCTCCTTGCTCGGGGAAAGGGACTATGTAAGTATGCCCTCTCCTCTCCTGCACCTCCCAATGCCGGCCGGACGGGGATGATCCTAGACATTTCGGATAACAATAAACTAGGAGGGACCTCACCGACTCCACCGAAATTTGGGCAGCTATCGACTTCGAGAGAAAAGAGACAATGTCATTGAAATTAGCCGCCTGGATTTGGAAAAATCCCATTCCATCTTCAGCAGCACCACAATATGCAACCGAAGGTTTTGGGCCCACGCAACAAGGGGCATTTGTTTGCATAGTGATCCCGCAAACAGATAACACACTCCAAATTTCTGGCTTCTTCCTCTTACGCCTTTTGCCCAAATCTTCGCCGGGTGATCAGCTGCGGCAGCCATGCTAGCATTGGGGATGCCATCACCTTTACCTTGTGGCGTTGCAAAGATCGAGGGGCGCCAAACGAGGCAGCCGCGCCAGCGCGGTAGCACCATCCGCCGAGCCACGGGCGTGATTCGTAGCAACACCACGCCAGCGGCGGCAGCACCGCGGCCACGATCCGCACGCCCACGATCAGCACCACCCGACGCGTCGAGGCGCCACCACGACCGCGATCGGCATCACCGCTACCACGATCGGCGGCGCCACCGCGACCACGGCCGGCCTCGCGCGGTCCGCGATCGGGAGCACCGCGACCCACGGACGGCGGCGGCATCACCGCGACCAGCTAGACCCGCGTCCGGATGCGCGTCATCTCCCACTGGCCCCCACGACCAGCGACGCATCGGCTCCGACGACGAAATCGGCGACCCGCCCACCGCCATGAGGACGGCGCGGCATGCGACAAGAGTTCCGGCGCTCGGCCCGGGTTTGACGAGGCGGCGCTTAGGGTTTCCCGTGAATTGCTTGGTTTCGGAGGTAACCTGAGTCGGACTCCCAGAAAGAGTCCGAGACCTGACCACGGTCGAACCCAACTGGGGAAAGTGGTCCGGTTCAGCCGTGGACGGGACGGCGCGGCCCGACTTTGAATCCAAAATATTCAGAATTCGCGCACCCGATGAAACAGATCGAGGAGCGCGTCTTCGATCTCATCGACGCGGAAAGAGATCGCCGATCGTTACCGGGCGGAGAGATTCTAGGTGGTGGGAGAGGTCCCTTCCAAAGTGTTTTCCAGGGAGGTCTCACCGGCCTAGGAACCACCGTCTTGGATCCCTCGCGCGTGTCTGATCCACCACCGGCTACCTGATGAGCTCCGGCAGCAGAACTCAGCGTGGAACCACCTGCTGCCAAAGAACTCGAGGCCCGCCCATTGACAGAACTTGCCAAGGAATCAGCAGCGCCAAGGTACTCCACGTCGGACTCGGAATCGGAGTCATCCCAGAACTTGCCGGACGGGCGCGGCTTCACCACGGGAGGCCGGAGATCACCGAGGATGAGGCGATTCTTCACCGCCTCGAGTCGAAGTCGGCGATCGGGCTCTTTGGCAGTTAAACGCCGCAAAGCCTTCTTGATGGACGGCGCAACGACGACCGCCGGCATCACTCAGGGAGAGAAAAGGACAGGTTCTCACATCTAATCTAGACTCTCACTGTCACACTTACTGTCACGTCTATGTTTCACAATTTGCAGGAATAATAAAGTAAATAAAGTAAAGGACATCGGTGTGTGCTGTGTAGGCATAATAATCTTATTTGGATTAGATCAAAGTTAGCGGGCACATGTCAGTGCTCGGTTTCGCACTTTGCCATAGCAGGAACGCGCCGGTGAGCGGTCCTGGAGGCAGCTGCGTCGGAAACTTAGGGTTCGGTGCATGGAAACAGGAAGTGATGAGAAGGGGCACACCTGCGATCTTGCTATGTCGAGTCGGGTTGGCGGCGCAACTCCAGTGGACGTGATCCTGCGGTGTCGCGTCGGGGCGGCGGCGGCGTCGGGTCGGCGGCGCAACTTCGATGGACGCGTTGCCGTCAGGATTGATCCCGGGTTGAGGAGGACGAAACTGAGGTCGAGGCGATGGCGTTGGGTGGAGGCAGCGTGCTCGCAAGGAGGCGGGCAGGCGGCGGCGGTGGCGTCACGGTAGCGCATGAGGTGGGGAGGCCTCGTGAGGATGGTTTTTTTTGACTGCACCGTCGATCTCGCGAGGATGTTCGCTTTTTGCATGTCGATCTCCCTATTTTGCACCGGTAGTTTGCTTCTAAAGAAGAGGGAGAGTATTTTACGGAGGAGGAGAGCGCCGGGGCGACGGATTTAGAAGGAAACCATAAGGGCCAGGTGCCGCGATCACCGTGCATTGCGCGGCGTTGTTTCCTTCTCGGCTGTGTGCTGGAAACGGTCCCATCTGTCGGCGCGATTTTTTACGGAGGGAGGGGCGGAGATCGCATGGTGGAAGCATATGACGTACGTGATTGAAGGAGATTTTTTTCTTTTTTTTTTTTTTTTTTTTTTTTTGCATGCGGGGTGGATGGTTCGCATGCGGAGGGAGAAGTGAGGTGAAATTTTTTGACACCAAACCAATGTCTTACTTTCATCCTTTTTATGTTGTAAAGATTTGAAATGTGAAATTTATTATTTTACACTAATATCTTGAATCTTGATGACCCATAAAATATGTAAACATAATTGTATGTTGTTATAGCTGGATGCCAAATTGCCTATTCAGCGGCCGATTTTTTATAGCAGTTGTCGTTGCTTTGTAATGGAAAAAAATTAAATGTTACCTGTTTCATGAATAGGGTGCAAAACATAAATAAAATTTATATATATAGAAAAAGGAAATAGAAAAATGTTAATTCTCATGTGGGGCCATATCCGCCCAATATTTTTTTTTTTTCCTCTTTTCCTCTTTTATTTATTCATTTTTAAAATTTCTCTCCGTTTATCCGCCCCGTGAGCGGTGAGCCTCGGAACTGCCCCGCCCGTCACTCCTCCACCTCCATGTTTCTCTTCTTCGCCTCCGGTGTGCTCGTGCATACGGCCAGGAGGAGCCACGGAGAGCCCGCGTCCTCATCCGCAACTCGACGCCGCCACACGGCCGCGGCCTACGCCGCGACGGAAAAAAGGTGGACAAGAAATTTTTCTCTTTATTAGTAGGTATAGATTTATCATGCATGGTTCATCGGTTTGCATGCAGACGGGCTTGTTCGAGATACCTCTTACTCTCTCCGATTCGATAACGTTAAGTCTCTTCTCTATATGGTTTTGGGATCACTAGGTTGATGATTATTAGGCCGCCCCTGAATAGGGGTATTACAAGCGCTTTCATGCACATTAAATATGATGTCACATCGCGTAAATTCACTTTTGCATGAAACCGTGATAAGAGAGAAGAGAAACGTTTCACCATGGTAAAACCCCTGGAGCCGTCGTTTTCCCATGTGTTGGAAACGGTGTGAAATCCTCATTGAGACAGGAATAACATTTCACCGCAATGAGAAAAGCCATGAGACCCGTGGAGCCTATGAAACGCGTGTATTGAGGGAGACACCTATTTCATACCAAAGTTTTACACCTTTAAAACCGGGAGGTGAACACTCAATTGAGACCGCCTTACACTAGGGTCTTTATAGGTGTATTTTTTTTTTTTTTTTTTTTGAAACAAACAGGGTGTAGATAGAATAGAATAGAAGATGTAGATACAAAAGAGAACAGAAGAGACTTCCGTACCAAAGGCTCGAAACAAATTGTGTAGGAAGGCCAGGAGCATCTATCACGTATGGTTATCTAAGCAATTATTATCGCACATACTACATGGGTAAATATCTAGGTTGCTCAGATACGGATACGTGTATCGATATCGATACGTATCCGATACGCGGATACATCATCTTTGAAAAACCCATGACACGGGGATACGGCAGATAAACATTTTTTTTAATATTATATTTAGTGACTAAATACAAACTAACTGCAAGCGAGTTCAATAAATGAATATTTAGAGGATATGCAAAACGTATGAAATAAAAATTAAAAGAGGGTATACATATATTAGTAAAAAATCAAGTTAGTTGGTATGAATACGCAGTGGCTACGCATGTTCCTGCTGCAACCTGCGGCCAATGACGCACGTCCGTGGGAGAGCTCGTGGTGTGGTGGCGTGTGCGTGTGTGCGCGCGCCTCTGCACGGGAGAGTGGGCCGGCTGTTGGAGTCCATTTGACGTGTCCATTGCAGCCCAGCCGTATCGAGTACGTGTGTCAGAGGTGATACGTATCTGATTTTCACGACACGCCTAGGATACGTATCTAGCGCGTATCTAGCACGTATTCGTATCCAGCACGTATCAGATACGGGATACGCTACCCGCCAGACGTATCGGCGCATCGTAGGTAAATATTTTTCCCGATGAGGTTAAATGGCAAAACAAAGAAGGTACATTGTTTTTATGTTCTGATGAAGCCCAAATCTCATTGCCCAGTCCATTAGATCCATGAGGACACGACTTTATAAGTGGGAATATAACTCTGGGCCGATGAACCACCTAGATCTGATTTCCTTACTCCTTTACATGGAAACCCCTATAGGAAACGAAATTTGGGCCCACGAAGTACACAAATCTAGTTAGGCCCAGCTGGAGCTGGAGCTGGAGCTCGGCAGCTGCAAGAGCCGCTGCCAGGACTGCCTGGTCAAGGGATTTCCTGGAGCGCGCGTCACCCCAGGCGTCCGATTTCTCACGCCTGGGGACAGGATGAAGCTGCCTGGCAGGCAAATGCCTGCGAGGGCTCAATCCAAACAGGCCTGACTGCGTGGGGCCTTGGAGTCCTTCCACCATCGCCACCTGCTTCGTCAAGTGGATCGTGGCTGAAGGCTGCTTCACTATGGTGAACTAACTTGCATGTGCTCGCGCGACTTTGCAATAATGCATGCACCCGACCATCCATTATATACATCCTACATCATCATGCATGCCCGCATGCATGCCCGCAGTATTTATTTTAAAAGGTATATGTGACAAGAATTTTATTATACTCTCCATCTTAATATAAATAAAAATCATAGACTTATACTAGTAAAAATTTTGCTTGAAATATTAGGGGGGGCATGGCCCTGCCAGGCCCCCTCGCCGCCACTGCGGCGTGCTGGTTCGATCATGTATCGGATGCTCTAATTGTCGAGGCGATGACGACAAAAGAGGGTCTGGAACTCGCATTAGAGAACAACTACGACAGAGCGGTCCTGGAGATCGCAACAGCGCCCTGAAATCCATGGTCGAGGATCCACAGGGTTTTAGTCCTCAATTGGAGGTTTTTGTTTTGACATTGCAGAGTTAGGAGTTTTTCTAATTTCAAAGTTGTATGGGTGTGTAGGGATGCTAGCTAATTCCTTGACCACCGGTGTGCTACTATAGTGTTGGCCACGGAATGCGTCCTTATTTGGCTAGACTATATCTCGCATTGGTTGTTGGGAATAGGTGATGCCGATGTCAAAAGAAAAACTTTTCTTTATCCAAACTTAAGTAATCATTTTTTAGAAAAAAAAAAACTTAATTTAACAGAATACACTCAACAAAACTGTACACTTATATAGCCTTCAATTTTTTGTTTTAAAAGGTTTCGGTCAAACATGAATAAAAATAACATTTATTTAATCTATATTAGAATCTTTTTTCATCTAACAATGTCGCTGTTAATACCACTTCGACGATAATCATAGAGACGTGTCTGTCGATAGCAGGTTCGCATACTGCCGCCACCCCTGGCTCTCGGACTTACAGTCCCATGTCAGTCAGTCTCTCGGATTGTAGTGCCCGCGTCGATCATCGAGGTTGGCAAGCCGGCGATCGATGATGCTGCCATGAAGAGCGTTAACTGCCGCCACCCCTGGCTCGTCGCCCACGTCGTCCTCGCTCGCCCTCGCCACACGCACGTTCAGGTCAGACGCTCCCCACTTCCCACCTCCACAGAGCGCTCGCGCGCGTGCGCGCAGTCAAACTACAACCGGCGACGCAAACCAGCAGGTCATACAACCGTACGAGCCTGTCCCAGCCCCTCTAAAACGCGGCCGCACCACGCCCTGCAGTTCCATTCCATTCCACCTCCACCCCACGCAACACCGAGCACGCGAGAGCACCAAGCAGAACTCCCCGAAGCAGAGCACCAAGCCTGCACTCACCGTACGTGGTCGTGAGAGCATCGCTGCTGCAAGTGCAAGCTAGATCCATGGCGACGACGGACGCCGGAAGCTCCCGCGTTCTCCCCGCACTGATGATCCTCACCGGCATCTTCTTCCTCCTCGTTGCTCCTCCCGGCGTCGCCGCCGCGCCGCCGGCGCCGGGGCTGGAGTTCCGCGTCGGCGGGCCGCGCGGGTGGCGCGTCCCGGACGCCAACACCAGCTACGACTGGTGGGCCATGAACAACCGCTTCCACGTCGGCGACCACCTCTGTGAGTTGTAGCTATAGCATCCCATCCCAAGAACCGTTTCACTTTCACCATTCATGACGCATTCATCCATTGATGCTACATATGATGCAAGTGTACGAGATAATTAACTGCGTATGAAGTATGATTTGTCCGATCCTCGTCTCGTCTCGCAGATTTCAAGTACACCAACGACTCGGTGCTGGTGGTGGACCGTCTGGCCTTCAACGCCTGCAACGCCAGCGAGCCGCTCGCCGCGTTCGCCGACGGCGCCACCAAGTTCCGCCTCGACCGCCCGGGCTTCTTCTGCTTCATCAGCGGCGAGGCGGGGCACTGCGAGCAAGGCCAGAGGCTCATCGTGCGCGTCATGGTGCACCCGGCCCTGGCTGCGGCGCCCGGCCCGGCGCCCTCCGCGCCTGGAGCTGCGACGACACAGCCGGGCGCGGGTCGCCCCAGGCCGTCGGTGTGCACGTGCTCCGACGCCTCCTCCGGTGTCGACGCCGCCGCTGGCGTCGCCATCGCGGAAGCAATGGCTACGGTTGTTGGTCTCGTCTTGATGTTGCTCCAGTGATCAGTTCGCTTGATCTGTGTGTGCAAACTTGTTAGATAATATAAGTATTATATATATCCTTTGCCTAGTTTTCGGTTTCCATATTATTTTAGGTTCATGACTCAAGAAGTATTGGTACTAGTAATGTCGTGTCAGAGACAATTTGTTTTACTGATTAATCTTATGTTGTTTATATAGTACTCTTCTCTATCCCAATTATAAGTCGTTTGACTTTTTTTACCAACTTTGACCACTTGTCTTATTCAAAAGAATTTATGCAAATATAGTCAAATTTAAGTTACTTTTGAAGAATGTTTATTAATAAAGCAAGCAACAACAAAAGAAATGATATTTTACATAAATTTTTGAATAAGACGAGTGGTCAAACTTGGTGCCAAAAAAAGTCAAACGACATATAATTTGAAATGGAGGGAGTACCTATATATGCAATGTGATTCGTTGTGTTCTGCTCTTCTTGTAGTGATGCTGAACCGGCTGAACCGTTGACCACATTTTACTACAACATTTGGCATATGGATACCAAATAGCAGATGGTTCATTACAACATACTAACCCTAACCATGGTTGAAACCGTCACAATCTGTAGTTTGCATCAGATACGAAGATGATCAGCGATCTGAAGTTTTAAAACTTACCAGGACCCTGTGCTCTGCTCTGCTCCAGCCATCCTCGATCAATGTGCCTTGATGGCATTTTAAATGCTAGTGTATATGTCTTCTGATTTACTAAGTGCTTAGCTTTGCCTCATTTGTTTGTGCGCTCTTAATAAATTTGTTTTTTCTATTTGTCAGAAATTTACGTAGCTCAAATGAAATGTGGAATAAAAAGTCTATTCGCTTTTTTTTTTTAAAATATATCCCATAAATTTCAAAATCATATAGTCATAGTCTACTCTACTATACAGTATACATACATATACATGTAGTTTATTTGCCTCCTTTACATTTCGTGGCCGGAGGGTACGACATTCTTAGGTTCTGTTTAGTTTCCATAAGTCACCGACATATTAAATCAGGTGACTTAAAATGAGGAACTTAATAAGTCATGTCTGTTTGGTAAAATAAGCCACTTATAATTTATAAATCTCATGACTTAATAAGTTTATACTTGTCATGGCTCTTTATTTTTTTTAGCGACATTCACCTACTGCAAGTATGCCTAAATCTCCGTGGTCCTCCCTAAAACGCGCCATGCTCATCGAAGAGCCGCTTGTCCATCTCTTATTCTCCATTGCCGTTGTTCCCCGAGCGAACGCCATGCACGTGCCACAATGGATCCTGTTCTCCAACGAACAATATGAGACATCGATGATCTACACAGCTAGCGTTGCATGACGATATGCACCTACATCATTCGCGGGCAAACCCATGGACACCGCCGTCGCCGTCGCGGTGGCTGTCGGCGTCGCCACCGCCGCCCTCCTCGTGCGGGTTGTCCACGCCGACATCAAGACCACGCCCATCGTGTCCGACGCCAGGCCGCTCATCTTCTTCGAGGAATTCGGCTTCGCGAGCGGCGGCAGGGCCGCGGTCTCCATACGCCGCGCGACGTGGCAGCTCCGGCCGGGGTCACGCCTCACCAGCGTCGACTCCAGCCTCATGGGATTCGTGCTCATCGCCGGTGCCCAGTTCCCGGGGATCAACAACCTGACACAGTACTACGCCGCCGATCCGGGAGGCGGCGGCGGGTTCTTCTGCGTGCTGACGAGCGACGGCGCGCTCCCGATGCTCCGGCTCAGCGACGTCCCTCCGGGCGGGGTGACCACCACCGTGACCATCGACTACCCCGACGCGTACGCCGTCATGTTCAGCAACTGCCAGGACGGCGTGGAGGTCACCATGGACGTGCGCACCGAGATGTACAACGTGCGCCGCGACGCCGCCTCCGACGACGGCGGGGTCGTCAGGGACTACCTCCCCGTCGGGCTGCAGCCGCTGCCGGGCATCTACGCGGGCGTGGCGGCGGTGTACCTGGCGTTCCTGGCCAGGTGGGTTTGGACGTGCGTCCGGCAGCACGCCACGGCGGGGCGGATCCACGCCGTGATGGGCGCGCTGCTGCTGTTCAAGGCGCTCAAGGCGGCGTGCGCCGCCGAGGACATGTGGTTCATCGAGCGCACCGGCACGTCGCACGGCTGGGACGTCGCGTTCTACGTCTTCGCCTTCTTCAAGGGCGTCCTGCTCTTCACCGTCATCGTCCTCATCGGCACCGGCTGGTCTTTCCTCAAACCCTACCTGCAGGAGCGCGAGAAGAGCGTGCTGATTGTTGTGATCCCGCTGCAAGTGATGGAGAACCTGCTGCTCGTGGTGATCGGCGAGACGGGCCCGACGCGGCGGGACTGGATCGTGTGGACACGGGTCTTCCTGCTCGTCGACGTCGTCTGCTGCGGCGCCGTCGTCTTCCCCATCCTCTGGTCCATCCGGGGCCTGCGCGAGGCCTCCAGGGCCGACGGCAAGGCGGCGCTCGACCTCAAGAAGCTCACGCTCTTCAAGCGCTTCTACCTGGCCGTCATCGGCTACCTCTACTTCACCCGGATCGTCGTGTCGGTGTTGCTTTCGCTGCTCAACTACAGGCACCGGTGGGTAGTCGATGTCGCAGTCGAGGGCGCGGGCTTCGCCTTCTATCTGTTCGTTTTCTGCAACTTCAAGCCGGTGGAGAAGAACCCGTACTTGTACATCGCCGGCGACGAGGAGGAAGAGGCCGCCGGTGGGCACCTCGAGAAGGACGATGCAGCGAGATTTCTGAGCTCTGATGCACGGGATGCAGAACCGTCTCCTGCCTAAAAGTTTTTTAGTATGATGTACTTCGCACGTGTTTAACTAGTGTTGAATTCGCGGGATACAATTATTTTGTGTCCATGTAAGAAAACTTGTTCATTTTCCCCAAGAGGGAAATAGTGAAAAATGTTGAACGATCCCAGCAATTCCACTGAAAAATAGTGAAAAAATATTGAATTATGTTTAGTTACCATGCAAACCCAAAAAAGTACTACAGCACCCGTCACATCGAATCTTTTTTAACCCATATTTGGTGCATTAAATATAGGTAAAAAAAAAACTAATTGCACAGTTTACTGAAAAGTACGAGACGAATCTTTTGAGCCTAGTTAGTCCATAATTGGACAATAATTATCAAATACAAAACGAAAAATGCTACAGTAGGCCAACCCAAAAAATTTCACCAACTAAACACACTGTTCAGCATATCAAAGTACTTTTTTTTTTTTTCGAATGAATATCTGATAGCAAACTACAATAGGGTCTGTTCATGTTCCTTGTACGAGAGAATCATTGGAATCAAACTTATATATTACGTACGAACTGCCTCTTAATAAAATTCTGAGCAACAAAAGTTTACAAGCACGAGTACTAATCATCGATCTCAAGCTATCCTAAATTACTTGGGCAAAAAAGAAACTGAGTTCCTTGTCCATCATGTCAAGTTAATAGTGTCCCCAACCCTCCCCATCCCTTGGCCCGCTCCCGCCATCCGTGTTCATCGCTCTCGATGAGCTCGACCTCGAACATGGCCTGCCCGGTCCTCATCTCCTCGGCGAGGCTGTCCATCAGGAACCCCGGCACGACAACATCTCGGCCGCTCGCGACGACGACGGACGGCAGATCCCTCGACTCCCTAGGCGCCACGCTTACCTCCGGTACGTGGCCGCTGGCCATGGGGAGACGGAGGTGCGAGTAGGACACCTTGACGGACGTGCCGGGACCAATCCGCGCTCCCTGCCACCGGCTGTGCGAGGCGACGCCGACGGTGAGGTTGAACACCGGGCTGAGAGGGCTCTGTTGCCGCAGGTCCGTCTCCGGGTCGAGGCCCGAGACGGCGGTGATCTCGGCGGAGTACAACGGCGTCAGCGTGGAATCGTACAATGAGGTACATCCCACCGTGAGAACAACCACCAGGAAGGCCGTGCAGACGCCGATGATGATGATCCCGCATCTGTCGCTCCTGCTGGTGGTGCCAGATTCGCTGGACGCGCCCATGGTTAACTCGATCTGTTTTGTCTAGCTAGAGTTTTGACTTTCGGTAGATGATTTGTCTCTACTATGGCTTCTTCGATTCGAAGGGGATGATGAGCATAGACCTGGCCGCGTGTGGGCTTATATATATCGTCGATCTTTACAGGATCGGATCGTCCACGTTTAGTCCCCGGCCGTGTCATTGCCGAACTCGAGTAGCCTTCATCTCCCGTATACAAATAGCCCACGATCAGGCGTTGCCCGCGGTCATGAGGGCACGTGTGGCTGCTGGCGGCGTTGTCAACAGCAACTTCGGCGGTGCCGGTGCCAATGACGATGGTCAGTGGCAGCCTGCGCGTGCGTGACGCAAGTGGCAAAGTGTCAGGTTCGGCTCAGCATGGGCCGCCCAAATGGGGTGGTTGTTGCGTGTAGCCGGCACGTCGATGCCTCTTTGATAAGGTTTCCGTGGGGTGGCGGGCGGGACAGTGGTGACGGCGGTAAAGGATGGCAAGGAGTCTGGCTTCGCGACCTGATGTTCGTGCTAGAGGCTTCTTGGCAAAAGCCTTGGCGATGGCGATGCCGTTAGGTGCCGTTCACCTGTTCATGGAGTCTTGTTTCCCCTTTAGCATGTCTTCTAAGGGTGAAAGCTCGGTTCATGTTGGACATGCAGCGGTGGCTCCATCAGCGCCGCTTCCTTCCTGAAGGCGTCGCTTTGGAGTATCGCCGTGGCTTCGGATGTAATGCTAGGATTTGTGGTTCAAATCGAAGTTGTTCTTCGTTGTTTGAGGTTTGCAACGCTTTCCGGTGGTGGTCATTAGCTTTAGACCCGCCGGGGCAGCTAGTGGGTGGCCTGCCATGGGAAATCGGAGCTGCTTGCAGTTTGGCTCCTATGCTCGCAATGATAACCTATGGTAGTGTGTCATGTTTGCGCTTACCGTGTTGCATTGGGTGGTTAGCCCTTTGCGTGCCGTTTTTAGCATCTCGTTTGGGTTTAGCCTTCGGGGTCATTTTGTTATGAAAGAAATGCGAAAAATCATTTGCGACCGATATGCTTCTCATAGTCCCATGTAAATGACGAAGCAGTTGTTCAGCATATCAAGTACATTTTTTTTCCCAATGAATATCTGCTAGCAAACTACTAAAGTACAATAGGGCCTGCTCGTTCCTTGTATGAGAATCATTCAAAAACTATATATCATGCACGAACTGCCTCTTAACAAAATTCTGAGCAACAAAGAGCACGAATATTATAAATCTCAAGCTATGCTAAATTACTTGGGAACAAAAAAAAAGAAACATTGGGAACAAAAAAGAAACAGAGCTCCTTGTCGATCATAAGCTAATAGTGTCCCCAACCCTCCCCCAGCCGTCGCCCTCCCCTGCCATCTGTTTTCATATCTCTCAATGAGCTCGACCTCGAACATGGCCTGCCCGGTCTTCATCTCCTCGGCAAGGGTGTCGATGAGAAACCCCGGCACGGCAACATCTCGCCCGCTCGCGACGACGAACAGATCCTTCGACTCCCGGGGCCCCACAGACACGCCCGGCATGTGGCCGGTGGCCATGGGGAGACTGAGGTGAGAGTAGGAGACCTTGACGGTCGTGCCAGCGGCGATGCTCGCTCCCCTGCCACCGGCTGTGCGAGGCGACGCCGACGGTGAGGTTGAACACCGGGCTGAGCGTGCCCGGCGGCTGGCTCTGCTGCAGGTCCGTCTCCGGGTCAAGTCCCGAGACGGCGGTGATCGTGGCAGAGTAGATCGGCGTCTTGTAGGAGTCAGCCATGTAGGTAAATCCCACGACGGCACCGGCCACCACGGCGGCGAAGCAGAGCCAGACGAGCAAGCACTGACATCCTGAGCTCTTGCTGGCGCCGGATTCGATGGACGCGCCCATGGTTTTAACTTTTGATTTTGACTTTTGATCTGTTTTGTCCATGGCCGCGTGTACGTGGGCTTATATATCGTCGTCCGTGGACTGCATGCGCGCGTGTGCTGGAGGACTCGCTTGCTGTCACGCACGCGTACCAGACAGAGTTTGTTTGCAACGAAGAGCCCGTGCAGGAGACGGCACGCACGGGCACAACGGCATTGCAGATTTGTCAACATCCACGTTTGGCTCCCGTGTGATTGCCCAACTCGGTCTCATGTAATACTCTCTCTGCTTCAAATTATAGCTCACTTTGGCTAACTGTTTTGTACATAATATTCATTCATCTTAACTGAGCGGTAGAGCTCCTGTTTTGTTTTTTAAAGAAGTATTGAAATTTGCATCTCCTGTCAAAATAAAAAAAACAGATTACATACGATTGTTTTGTGTTGCATACTCATTTTTTTTTCTCAATAAGGAATTAGTAAAAATGCTGAACCATTTCATCGATTGCACTATCGATTTTGAGAAGTGTACAGGACAACAACTCAGTCCTAGTAAATGTTCCATCCTGATGAATGAGTCCAGACCAAGTGATATTAGAAATGAAATCCGAGAAATTCTAGAAGTTCAAAGAGTCGAGTTTGAGGCTAAATATCTTGGTTTGCCTACTCCCTATGGCCGACTAAAAAGAGGAGTTTTCCAGCCTGTGCAAGAGAGATTTCATAAAAGAATGACCGTTTGGGGGGACAAGGACCTGTTAGCTGCGGCAAAAGAGGTTCTCATCAAATCAGTTGCACAAGCTCAGCTGAATTATGTCATGAGTGTGTTCAAACTGTCGGTAACTATCTGTGATGAGCTTATGCGGCACATTAGAGCTTATTGGTGGGGATCTCAGAATGGTCGAAGGAAAGCTCCGTGGGTGCCATGGGAGAAAATGATTATGCCCCAAGGGTTTGGTGGTATGGGATTCAGGGATCTCAGGTTGGTGAATCAAGCACTACTTACTAAGCAAACATGGCACCTTATATTTACCTTCCTGACAGCTTATGTGCCAGAGTCTTGCGTGCAAAATACTTGCCTTAGGGCAATTTGCTTGATACTGTACCAGCTGGAGATGCTTCACCAACATGGAGGGAATTGAGCATGGTCTAGAATTGCTAAAGAAGGGTGTCGTGTACAAAGTAGGAGATGGAAAGAATATACCCATATGGCGTGATACATGTTTTTGATCGCGGGCTATGAAAAATAGTGTCGGGCTTTTCTGGGCGCTATTCGCCGCTATTGCGCCGGGCCAGAAGGCGCTTATAGTGGCAGCTACGCGCAGTAGCGCCATCCTGCTGCTACCGTTATAGCGCCAATAGCGCGCTTCGGCGGCGCAATAGCGCGTTATAGCTCCAATAGCGCGCTTTAGCGGCGCAATAGCGCGCTATAGCTCCAATAGTGCCAATAGCGTGTAAATTGACAATAGCGTCACGGCGTTTCAATTGGCGTGCTATAGCGCCGCTATAGCGCGCTATTTTTTTCGTGGGGCGTGATAATTGGATTCCTAGACCACATGGCATGAGGCTGGTTGGTAGTACGCGAGTTTGAAGACTCAGATGGGTGTCTCACCTCATTGATGATCAATCCGGTTCATGGGATGAAACTCTTGTCAGGAGATATTTTTACACTTGTGATGCTGAGGAAATTTTAAAGATCAAACTCCCCACTCATGAAACCAGCGACTGTGTTGCTTGGAATTTTGAGAAATCGGGCCTCCTCTCAGTCAAAAGTGCCTACAGACTGGCTATAAGACTTCAACATGGTGAGGGTGCCATTGGTAGCAGTTCAACACTGTCAGATGGTAGGAGAGTTTGGAAAGCCATTTGGTCAGCACGTGTTCCTGAAAAGGTCAAGGTATTTGCTTGGAAAGTTACAAACAATGGTATACCAACCCGTGCAAACAAATGCTACCGTCACTTGGAACAGCAGGAGTTCTATGAGTTGTGTGGATTCAATAGAGAGGACTGCTTTCATGCTTGTCTCCAATGCCCGCATGTTGTGGCTCTTCGAGAGGCTATAAGAGAGCGGTGGGTGCTGCCGGCTGAGGAGGTCCTGTGGAACACCGGACCGGATTGGCTGCTCCAAGTTCTCAATCAGTACTCTACAGAGGTGGCTGCCAACTTCATGATGCTCATCTGGGGGGGGGCAAAAAATTTTGATTGAAGGTTCAGTCATCTTTCTTACACGTTACATGGACTCTCTCCAGCAAGTAGTAGCAACTCCTGATAGCAAAGGAAAACAATGTGCTCTTCTAGGGGGGCAGCGATCAGTACATGTGAAGATACAATGTGCGAATGAGAGATGGTTGCCGCCGGCGCAGGGCACTTTCAAGATCAACGTGGATGGGGCATTCATTCCTAGCTCGAAAGGCTTTCTAGGTGTGGTTATTAGAGATCATAATGGACTTGTTCAACTGGCCGCTTGGCGTACTCTAACACATTGCAGGGATCTTTGAAGAAGCCGGAGACGATAGCCCTGTCGCGAGGGTATTCGTTTGGCTGCACGCCGCCAAATGTTCCTATGGTGTTGAGACCGACGCGCGTAGTTTTAGCTGAAAAGCTGAAGCAGGAGGTGGAAGACAGGTCGGCTTCCCGGGCGCTCATCCATGATGTGCTGGTGGACAGGGACGAAGCCGCGCAGCCTGGAGGTCATCAAGATCAGTAGATACAAAAATAGTTTTGCTCATGAATTGGCACATTATGCTATTAGTTCAGGGTTTACTCAGGTCTTTTTTTTGTTTTCCCAGAGTTTGTTTCAACTCTTGCTTGTAAGGATATTACTTAATTTTTAATTTAGTTCTTATTTCACAAAAAAAAAAAAAAAAGAGAGAGAGAGAGAAAAAGAGAACGTGTTTTACAACCTTTTTTTTTAAAAAACAATTACAACCGATCGTTAGTCCTGCTACATCTAACCGTTGCAATGGCAAACGTCAACATTAGCAAAGCTAACAACCAAGTGCGAGATTGATGTAAAAGACTATACGGCGGACATTAGCATGGAACGGCCAGACATAGGCTAAAGAGGTAAAAACCTACCTCGATCCAATGTCCGCATTATACATGGATACGCTGCGCGACAGCCGTCGTGGTGGAGACCTTACTCCTGAAGATCATCGTGTTCCGTTCCTTTTAGACCTCCCAAGAGATGAGGAGTGAAAACCTCGTCGTGGTTCCGAGTTGAGCAAGAGCCTTCCACACTGTTATAAGGTGCGCAGTGAAAAACGGTCCAGCTCGTTGTATCACAAGCAAAACGGGCCTAGCACCCAGGTCCAACGGAACAACACATATAAAGGTTTGAGCCTAACTCAACCCAAAAAAGTCTGGCCTGATAGGTGAGGACTGTCCCATCCTATATGTTGTGCTCCCCCTCCATCGATTACTCATGTGGGACTAAACCCAACAATCTCCCCCGTCACACATCGGACCCAACTCTTCCATCACATTACAACCCATGTGATCTCACAGAAGATTTTTACAGGCCCCGAGTTCTAATTTTCCAGTCACAAGGCTTTTCGTGACTCTTTAGAGACACGGGCTTCCCCGTCAACATGGGCTCCCCCCGTCAACATGTGACCCGGAGATGTTTTCACATTGTGTTTTCCCGACCTTCGGCTCGATACCACTTGTTATAAGATGCGCAATGAAAAACGACTCAGCCTCGTTTGTATCACAAGCAAAACGGGCCTAGCACCCAGTCCAACGGAGCAACACATATAAAGGCTTGGGCCTAACTCAACCCAAAAGACTCCGCCCGATAGGTGAGGACCGTCCCCATCCTATATGTTGTGCTCCCCCTTCATCGATTACTGATGTGGGACTAAACCCAACACACACAGCAACCGCTCAATTTGGGTCCCCTTACCCAGATCCTAAAGATCATCGCGTTCTGTTCCTTCGACTCAAATACCGCATGGCTAGAGTGTACGCAGATTTATAGGTTTTTGTTACGATTCGGTTAAAGGAGTTGTTATTATCCTAGACTTCAAACTCCATGGATGATTGGAGCAACATTCCCGTTACATCAAGCTTGAATACACAGAGTATGGACTCTTTAATTTAGACAGATCACACTCGGTTACGTTGATCCACTACTTAGACTGTCCACACTCATATACCTCTATTTACTCCCTCTATACGTCCTAGTCATCAAAATTCTCTCATTTACAGCACTTTCTTCCGCACTTATCACTCCTTATATGTCTACTCTATACTAACTATAATCAGTGGGGCTCACTTATAATTTTATCTAAATATCCATGTGAGATATAGTTTTAAAGGATTTATTACAACGAATTTAATGGTGTAATCGGAATTTAATTTAGTTTTTCGGTTTAAGAGTTATAATATTTTTTAGCAACTTACAACAATGGGACCCACCGCTGCAGCTTTTCCCTCCCTCGCCTCTCTCCAGCTCTCTCGCGTGTGCATGCATGGTGGGACCGGCACAGCGTTTACAGAGAGCCTGTACTCCGGTAGGAATCCCACAACCAGAGTCTTCCTGGATCGATTCCAGTATCCCACTGCGGCGAAATTTTTGTGTACAGTGTCCCGGTATACCTTCCTAGATGTTTCCCAGGACGCCAGTGCGGATAGTCTTATGACTTACTCCGTATCGAATACTTCATATATGCAAACATAGATTATAATTATAATTAATAACAGGGTGTTTAAAGTCCTGAATTTTTCAAAGCGTGCATCTAAAGACGCTTTGTATTAAGGGAAAATAGAGTTTTGACATCACAGCCACAAGTTTGTTGGCGAGATGCCGTCAAACTTAGTGGCAACACACCGACACAAAATAGAGTTTGAAGTCGTGAATAATGACTATTTTTTTTCAAGGTCGGAGTTTACCCGTTTTTCAAGTCATGAATAATAACCGAACGATGGGAATGTTTTTTAGAACCAACAAAACAACTGAGATAGATGCAGTTTGACGGTGCAGTATGATACCGGAGCACAGTCGGAGAGACGCGGTACAAGAAATCGAACTGCTTTTTTATTCTCGATGGGCAAGTCTTGCACGGTCAAAGCTAGAAAGGTGACGAGAAATTGGACTCTCTGGTCATTTTTGGTGTGAGCTTGCACGGTGAAAAGAAGCATCGATACCTCGAAAAGTTTGGCGGGATGTTTTCGACTCTCGTAGTAGGATGTACATCCGAGAATCAATAAACTATATATTATGACTGGAACCACAACCAATAAAACCCAACTATATTGTACACAAAAAATGGTGTCCCCACAGAAAAACTATAATATATTATGATTGCACGAAAAATACAAAATGCCTAATAAAATCCAGAGCAAAAAAAAACTTAAAAAGGGCCGGCGCAAGGTAATGGTGTCGCCAACCCTCCCCATCCCACAGCCCGGTCCACCCATCCGTATTCATCGCTCTCGATGAGCTTGACCTCGAACATGGCCTGCCCGGTCCTCATCTCCTGGGCGAGGCTGTCCATCAGGAACCCCGGCACGGCAACATCTCGCCCGCTCGCGACAACGTTCGGCAGATCCCTCGACTCCCTTTGGCCCCACAGACACGTCGGGCACGTGGCCGGTGGCCATGGGGAGACGGAGGTGCGAGTAGGACACCTTGACGGACGTGCCCGGGGCGATGCGCGCTCCCTCCCGCCGGTTGTGCGAGGCGACGCCGACGGTGAGGTTGAACACCGGGCTCAGCGGGCTCTGCTGCCGCAGGTCCGTCTCCGGGTCAAGGCCCGAGACGGCGGTGATCGTGGCGGTGTAGATCGGCGTCTCCCCGGAATCTAAGGTAAATTCCACCACGAGAGCAACCACAGCAACCAGCAGGAAGGTGATGCAGACGCCGATGAACAAGCGCCAGCAGCATCTGTTGCTCATTCTGGCGGTGCCAGAGTCGTTGGACGCGCCCATGGTAGACGATTTGTCTAGCTAGGCTGGATGGATTGCTCTGTTTTTTGTCTAGGCCTTTTGACTTGGGGTAAAATGATTTTTCTTATATATATCGTCGTCCGTGGACTGCATGCGCGCGTGTATTGCGGAGTTTGTTTATACGGGCACAACGGCATTGCGGATTTGTAGGCCTGTACGTACAAGATCCTATCAGTCTCATGTAACTAACTTCTGCACAACCTTCATGGCGATATGTCAGAGAGAAATAATCTGTGCAGGAAACAAGTTTTCTGCACTTCACAAACCTGCATTGGCACACATAGCAGGCCTGTACAGGATCGGTTAATTTGTCTCGCCTTCGAGAATCTCCAGATCTGTACGTGCCCAGCCCTCCCTGGAGGGCTTCATGGGGGTAGGGCCACAGACGCTGTGTTCATAGGAGTGAGTGTGCGCGGCGTGTTGTGAGCGTCTGCGTTGTACTGTGTAATTCTAAAAAAAAAAAAAAAAAACGTATAGTTCCCGGCCGTGTCATTGCCGAACTCGTGTACCCTTCGTCTCCCATATACAAATAGCCCACGAATCACGACAGGG